>RJWM01041080.1:0-15082 GCA_004363535.1 Dasyprocta punctata
TCTCCAGAGTCCAACTGCTGTCTCCTCGCTGCTGCTTCAGACACTTCCGTGTTACTGGTCTCCCTGATTACTTTGTCCTCCAGAGAAGCGTGTGTATCTGTGAGCTGGGCTGTTGTCCTGGGTCTTGGGGTTCCCATCAGTCTTACACTCTTCCAGCTGGCCTGCCCTCCAGGATGCAATGGAGGAGGCCCGGGTCGCAAGCTCACTGTCTTCCAGCCAGCCAGCCCTCTGGAATGTAATGGATGGGCACAGAGCCGGAACTCACTGTCTTCTAGCAGGCCCGGCCGTCAGGGATATAATGTGGCATTGACATGGCCATGTGCTACTCTGCTCACTTTTCTTTTCTTACTAAAGGCCTGAGCCCAACTTTCCAAAACCCACCCCTTCTAGCCTCATACCCACCCTTTTCCCTCTCCACCATCTACTGTAATACCTTCCCTGCACCTATGCAAAGCTTCACCTATTGTCCCCACTCAGGGGACCCTCTTGTAGTTCTGTATATTTGCATATGCATGCTGTTCCTTTTGCCTCAAATGCTTTCTCCTCTTCTCCTGTCAAACTCATAGTGAACCCTTATACTCTATAAAGTTAAAATCTCTCAGCCTCTGTTGGGGGGAAAATTCCCAAGCCAAACCAAACTGAAAGGAAGACTCTTTGCACCGAGGAGATAAGAAGGCGAAGTTTAGACCTGCAGCCTGTTGAATCTTCACACCAGTGGACCGTTGTGGGATAATTCCACAAAGGCAACAGCGCTGAATTTACAGAATTTGGTTTATATAGCATTTAGAAGTGGGAGGTACAAAGCAAGTGACCAAACATTACATAATTGGTTACATGCATTGAGTCATATACTGACAAGCTGGCTAGTCTTGAACAAATTTATTGAAACAAAGAAATTGTTTATCATGATGCAGACACATTCCAGGAACAAGGGGAGGGGCCCCTTATAGGGTGGGCACAGTTAAAGGCATTACCATAGTATAGAAACATTCTGGGGAGGGGCCCTTACAGAGTGTCCTTGACTAGCCCAGGGTGCCCTAAGGTACAGACAATTACCCTCAGTGCTCATCACAGATAGGCAGCTGGGCTTCAGACACTGTCAAGGTCAATGGAATTCAGTGAAAACAGCAGAACAGAAACTTGGTCAGAGACCGCTAATTGATCGTGAAATATCTATGTTTGCTATTTTATGAATGTGTTCTTACATTATAATTGTGCCCCAACACCTCCTCTGATTACTGCACTTGTAACACTGTGCTCATCACTCTAATGAGGTCCATTTCCTTTACTTGTCCATGGTACATTCCACAGTAGACCAGTAAATTTCTCCAAAATGGATCTTATCCATCTCCTGCATTCTTTTGCCCCTATCCCAGTACTTTGTGCAATGTCAGATAGTGAGTCGATGGATGGTGACCACCCATATGTAAAGAATAGCTTATTTAGTTAGCTTATGAATGAGGCAGTTTAAAACTAAGGCAGCTAGCTGGGGAAGGGCTGAGACACAGTTGGGTGACCAATCATATTGTTAAGAAGTCAAATAAGAACACAGAGTGAACTAGGACTTTGGCCCCAGGTCGCATTTCCTCAGGCAACATGGAATGCAGCCCCTTCCCTAATAAAGGGAGGAGCAGTCACTCCCTAAGGAGCTCCCGTTTGCAGGAATTTAAAATGCCAAATAACTAGTTTTTCCACTAAAATCCCAGTTTCCTTTAAACCCTGCATGCTGAGAACTGCAAAGGTTAGAGAGCCTGAGTTCCAACTGGTCATTTTTAAACCACAGAGCCACCTGTGACAGGCGACCATTGAACAATTGACCAATTCCAGTGCTCTGCTTTTCTATAAATAGCTCTGGATTGAGAGGCCATCAGCCATCCATGCAGGGCACTCCCAGAAATCCAGGAGCTATTCTTTGCAAAAAAACCCTCCTAACCTCCTCCTCTGGGTTCCCAACTTCATTTTTCAACGTTGTGAGACCATGAGTTGAGTACGTAAGGCAGCACAAATACCTGGTAGGAGAGAAAGTGCAAATGTCAGAACACTTCTAATTTTGCCAACATGAGGTAGGATAAGAGAAATAAAGATAACACAGGAAGAAGACAAGGAAAGTCATAATTTAAAAATTATACTTTTAAGAAGACCTTGACTTGCTGGGAGTTTGGCTCAGCAGTTTAAGCACCTTTCTGGCAAGCGTGAGGCTGTGAGTTCAATCCCCAGTGCCAAAAAACAAAAAAGAAGACCTTGACTTCAGCACATACTTATCCAAAGTTACCCATGTATGTATTCCAGTCTTGTTTATGCTGTTTTTCTTCCAGGTCCATCACATTAAAATCGCTTAAAGATACTCTAAATCAATAAATTAGCTTAGTTGATAATCTAAAAGGCAGAAAGCTGACCCTAAAAGAAACAAATTCAAAGGTTTCAAAAAAATGTTCCACGGCAAAATGCCACCTATCTTTTAAAAAATAAAATAAAATAGACTGGGCCGTGCCTTTCTCCTATAAAATGAGCTATTATCTTTCTATTTATGAATGGACCAAGCCCAGACTTTCTGTAGATTCACCAATTCCACAGATTTCTACCAGCTCCAGTCTATAATGTGCCTCTCACCTTTTGACGCTCCACAATGTATTTTTTTAAGAGTGTACTTTTTAAATACCTTTTACTGATGCATCCTGAAAATTCCTTTTCTGTGATACTATTATAGGCAGCTAAGTTAGGTAAAAATTAATAAATAGGTGGTCAGACTGATGTATATAGGGGCACGAAATTACCAACCTACTGTATGTCCAGTATGCATTCGTGTTCTCTAAAATCAAAGAATGAATTTTAGGAATAACGGAAGTTAAGAGTGGAATATATTTATTGAGAGGAAAAAAGCTTCTGTCTGAAAGACAGAAGGGGTCCTGAGTGGGTCGCCATCCCTTTGTGTGTGTGTGTGCGTGTGTGTGTGTGTGCGTGTGTGTGTGTGGGGGGGTTTTGAGACAGGGTCTTGCTATGCAGTTCAAACTCACCTTGGGCTCACTTTGTGGCCCAGGCTGGTCTCAAACTTGCAATGATCCTCCCGCCTCAGCTTCCCAAGTGCTGGGATTACAGGCATGAGCCACCATGCCCAGCCTACCAGCCCTTTTCATTTTGAACGATGTCTTCTTAAGTCAACAGATTGTCCATGCTGGACTCGAACTTGGGATCCTCATACCTCAGCCTCCCAGAGAACTGGGATTACAAACCTGTGCTATAGGCCTGGCTTCTTACTTTCTTGATCAAAACAAAAAGTGAAAATAATGAGAACGATTTTTGAATTTTTCAATTTTTTTGTGAACTATTTTTAACTTTAGAAGACTAGGGGGAAAAAATTTAGCCTTTCACCAATCAAGTGCGGGGTGGATGGGGAGTAAAAGCTGGGGTTCTGGCCTCTTCCCGTCAGACGGCTGATCAAGGATCTCTGTATCGGTTAGCAAGATTTCCTCTGACCCACGAACCAGGAACAGAGGTCTTTCAGTAAATGCCACGAGGACTCGCCACGGTTGAGTCACACTTGTAGGGTCATGGAAATCCCCGGCCCGGCTTGCCAGGCCACTGATAAAGGGGAAGTGTGTGTGGTTATTACCGCTGGAGTTCCCCTAAGTCTTAAAAGGAAAGCACCCGCGCACCAGCAAACCACCGGGAGGAGGGCGGGACTGGCGGCTTCTGGGTGAGGCCTTTAAAGGCAGCAGGGGACTCAGCCCCCAGCCGACCGGCCTGGCGACAGGTGTGCTGGAGAAGACCGTGCTGGTCCTCGCTGGTGGGCGGCGGCCTCGGGGACAGCGCTGAGTGAGTGTGCGCTCGCGCGCGCGTGCTTGCTTGTGTGTCTGTGTATGTGTGCGTGTATGTGTGTCTCTGTGTGTGCGTGTGTGTGCGTGCGTGTGTCTGTGCACGCATTCCTGCGCCCAGCGCGGGCGGGGCGGCCTGCTGCTGACTGCCCGGCTGCGGGGCCTGGCGGGGGCGGATCCAGGGCTTGGGGAGACACGGTTTGCAAACGCGCTGAGAGTCGGTTGCTGCTTGCACACGGGCAATCCAGGCCCGGCATGAAAGAGGTTACAGGTGAGCGCGGGCGCCTCTTCCCAGGCAGGCGCGCTGTCCCGGGGAGGATGACCCTGACGGCTGGCGCCACACTGTCTTCCTCTTCTGGTAGTTACTGTCCTTTGGCTTCCTGCTAGGTGTTCAATTTCCGTTTCACTTTTGGGGGAGCCTGTGGAATGTTAGAGCTTTGACATTTCATTTGATTGCCAGTGTTACTGGTCCTTTGTAGGTGCTAGGTAAGTTTCAGGACAGAGTTTGAAACAGAGTTGACGCAGTGAGGGCTCAGTAAAATATTTAATGGTCAAATGGGATATAGCTCCCAAGTGATGGCAGAAAGACAACCTATACTTGGTTATTTTTCTGGTGAAAGGCTTAGAAACCCAGTATTGTTGGACGACAATATTAAATTTGTATTTAAGTGTTACTTCCTACTATAAGCTAGATTGCCCTCTGAGGACTTTACATGTATTTTATTTATTGTCTTTTTAAATTTTTATTTATTTATTTATTTGTACTGGGGATCAAACTCAAAACCTGGAGCCTGCCAGGCAGGTGCTTAAGCCACTGAGCTAAATCCCCGGCCCTATTTTTTTTTTTTTTTTTTTTTTTTTTTTTTTTTTTTTTTTTTTTTTTTTTTTTTTTTTTTTTTTTTTTTTTTTTTTTTTTTTTTTTTTTTTTTTTTTTTTTTTTTTTTTTTTTTTTTTTTTTTTTTTTTGAGACAGGGTCTCACTACGAAGTTCAGGCTGGCCTTGAGCTTACTTTGTAGTCCCAGCCTGTCTCCAGCTCACAAGGATCCTCCTGTCTCAGCCTCCTGAATGCTGGGATTAAAGGTGTGTGCTACCACGCGCTGCTATTTATTGTCTTTTTGAGACAGGGTCTCGTTATGTAGCTCAGGCTGACCTTGAGCTCACTTTGTAGCCCAAGTGGTCTCAAACTTACAACGATTCTCCTCCCACAGCCTCCCAAGTGCTGAGATTACATGTGTTTTAATGTTTAAATTTGTTAAGCAAGCACCATAATATTTCCATTTCATAATAAGGAAATGGAGGCTCATGGAGACTTACTTGCCCAAGATCACATTCCTGGTATTGAGGGACTATAATTTGTACTGAAAGTCCAAAATACCTGACTCCAAAACCTGATGTTAAAGCATCCCCAAGCACACTTTCTGCCCATGAGTATGAAACTGATGTCCTTAATGCTATGTAAATGAGGATACCATGGCCATACAGGGCTCAGGCAAGTCTGCTGACATTTACTTCCCCAACAGAGAGTTACAGCGTCTACCTGCTGTGCCAAGCTCTGTGGGTGAAGTGGGCAGGGAGCTGGGTACAGAAATAAGACGCTGTTCCTGTTCTGTAGTGTCACAGGGCAGACAGGGGGAGGCAGAGAGATATGACACCCTTCCACTCCGGGTTCTCAGGGGTGCGTGAGCTGAGTGCCCAAGGGGCTGGGGACACTGAACAGACAGGGGATCAAGGAAATTACCCACCAGAAATGGTAGAGTAAGGAGAGGAGACTGCAGACCTGAGCCCATCTGGAGAAGCAACCCCTGGAAAGGGAAGAGGAATTCCAAGCAAGGGAATAGAATATTTCGAAGAGGAAGTGTGCCCCAGTCACAGTTTCGATTTTTTTCATTGGTTTCGTCAGAGTTTTCTTTTTTGTTTTTGCAGTACTGGAAATTAAACCCAGGGTCTTTTCACTGAGCTACATCCACACACCTCTAAAGAAAAAAGAAAAACTTTTTTAAAATTTCGAGACAGGATTTCTCTAAATTGCTAAATTGACTAGGCTAGGCTCAAATTTGAGATCCTCCTGCCTCAACCTCCTACAGAACTGGGATTACAGGCGTGTGCTGCTATTGCCGGTTTAATGTTTGTTTATTTGTTTTTACTGCCAGTTTAGTTTTAGTATTTTGAGACAGGGGCTCTCACTATGCAGTCCTGTGTAACCAAGGTTGGCCTAGAATTTGGAATACTCCTGGCTCAGCCTCTTGAGTACTGGGATTACAGGTATGCACCACTACTGGGCTGAGTGTTTATTTTATTTTATTTTATTTTTATATTTTAGTACTGGGATTCGAACTCACAACCCAGACCTATTTTTTTTGAGACAGAGTCTCACTATGCAGTTCAGGCTGGACTTGAACTCACTTTGTAGACCAGGCTGGTCTCCAACTCACAATGATCCTCCTACCTCAGCCTCCTGAGTGCTGGGATTAAAGGCGTGTGCCACCACGCCCTGCTTGGGTTGAGTGTTTTAAAGGGCACTGGCTTAAGTAGTCATTGGGAGGTGGGGAAATAGAGACATTTGCCATAGACACAAGTTTATTTCATTTGGCTGTGTGAGATACAAGGAAGTTGCTGAAGTGGAAAGTGGGATTGAAAGAGGGTATTTGTTTGCTTGATTTCATTTGAAAGCTGAGGTAGACTTCAGCATGATTGTTATGTGGAAGGAAAAGGGCCAGGAGAGAATGAGAATTGAGGAAGTGAGGGGAGATAGAAAAAGTAAGGTCAAGATTTCTAAGGTAGTAGGAAATTAGCCATACGGAGGATCCCATAAAGAGGCAGCGAGTAAGTTGTGAGCTGGGACAGGCATGGAAAGGGTTACAGCCTAGTGATGTCTCTGAGAATGAAAGACAATAGGGTGGAAAAGGAAAAGGCAGTTAGAAGGGTTGCTTGGGGCTGACTGGGGGAAGGCAGAATTGCTAAGGGACCGGGAAGTCTGAAGCGAGGTTGTGGGGCCCGGTCTGCAGGGGTGCAGGGCTCCTCCAGCAGCACTTGGGACCAGGGTGGTGGGAAATGCTAGGACAGAGGTTAAATTGATTCGAGGCTTTTCTGTATTCACTGTATCACTGTTGTCCACATTTCCACAAATATATGTCTTGTTTCCAGACTAAAGCTTCTTTAGAGTAAGACATGTGTGAAGAGTTTGCAAACTCAAATGCATACAAAGGCCAAGCAGGTGATGTAAGTGAAAACTGTGGGTGTTCTTTTAATAAAATGAACTCTGCATATTTGATATGAATGAATATACTTCCTTCCACCAAGGAATAGAGTTCTTTTATTACAAAATGGGTGTTCCTCTTTATTTAACTTCCGTTTTTGTTACTTTTGCTAGACACAGTTATTACAATGATTTTACATGCCTCTTTAATTCTACTGTCAAAGAAACAATAGAGCCAGGTCAGTGATAAATAGCAAGTGGCAGTGACTGTAGCAGGGAGCCAAGGTTCTGTGCCCGGGTGGAGAGGACATGCCCTTGCTAGAGGGTGTGTCTGTGCCAGGCTGTACCTGATTGCTGCCATGCAGGAGCGCAGGGCAAGTGCTGCCAGCTATTCTCACTTCATAAGTGTGAAATCTAGAATGCCGTGGGAAATCTCTCACATTTAAAAAATGTTTGCAGTTAACTAGAAGATTTGAAAACAAGGATTGTAGTGCATGCCTATAATCCTAACATTCTAGAGCCTGATGCAGGAGGATCTAAAGTTCAAGGCCAGCATGGGGTTACGTAGTAAGACCCTGTCTCAGAAAACAAAAATAAAACAAACAAACAAAGCTGGCATGTTGCACACTGGTGGATGCTGAAGCAGGAGGATTGCTATTAGAAAGTAGCCTGAGTTACATAACAAGTTCAAATCTAGCTTTTAGCTATATGTAGGAAGACCCTGTCTCAAAAAGAAAAAAAAAAACATTTAAAAGACTGTGGCCACCTGGTGTGGTGGCACACACCTGTAATCCCATCACTTGGGAGACTGAGACAGGAGAATTGCTATGAGTCCAAGGCCAGCCTGGGCTGCACAGTAAATTCAAAACCAGCTGGACTACATAACAAGACCCCGTCTCAAAACAACAGCAACAACAAAAAAAATTGTGGCCCAAGAAAAAACTTGTTTAGGAATCTGATGAAATTCAAATAAGGTATGTGGATTAGTTAACAGCATCGTATCCATGTTAATTTTTTGGTTTTTATGACATACCAAGGGTATATAAGATACTGATTTTGAAGACGGTCAGTGCAGAGAATGTGGAAACTCATTGTTTTGGTAAATTTCTTCTAAGTATAAATTAATTTTTACAAAGTTTAAAAAATTAGCAAGATACTGTAATCCAGTTCTGTGCAAGCCAAGCATAAGATGTCTACTGGTCATCAGCTTGAGACTTCTTGTCTTTGTATAGAATTTCTTGGCCCATTTGTGCCTAGTACAATTTTCTACTTTTCTCTTCTTTTCTTTTTCCTCGTGTGTGTGTGTGTGTGTGTGTGTGTGTGTGTAGCCAGGGATTGAACCCAGGGCTTTGGGCATGTTAGACAAACAGTAAACTGTACTGTTTAGTATAGCTAGTATAGCATCTGGTATGTGGTAGACAATTAATCAACACTAGTACTATGTTTTGGAGAAAATAGTTTTTCTTTTTTTTCTTTTAGTGTCTAGTTTCATTATACAAACATGTGAAAGCAAATTAATCACCACTATGAACAGAAAATACTTCTTTTTGAGTTTTATTCTGTGATTCTTTAAGGTAGTAAAACTGATGCTAGCATGAAGCTGAGGCTTCTGCTGGGTAACTATGAAAAGATTTCCTGATGTACTGCAGGACTTGATAAATAAAGTCTAATTACAGCACTGCCTGATCCCTCTCCTGCCACCACTGAAAGCAGCTGAGCATCAGTGCATCATTAAGGAAATTTTTGCTGGTGTCACTTTGTGTGGTTGGGTTCCACAGTGTAGGTTGACGGAGAAAGGAATCAATTGATAAGTGCATACAGACAGGTGAATGCATGGTCCCTTAGGGAAAGTGTTTCAAGAAAAAGGCCGTCGTGTTACACATGTGAATGATTTGATCTTTGAAACTCTCTTTCTTTTTAAACAGGTTTACAAAGGACACAAACTATTCTACTACTTCTAGCTTTTTCCTAGTTTCTTCTATAAATCAAAACATCTCAAAATGGAGGCCTAAAACCTAAAAAGGGACAGTCTAATCTCGGGAGGTAGTTTTGTGCATGAAAATACAAATTAATAGTTAATTGGACTTTTTGGTATAATGTCCAAACAATGTTAGTTTAAAAATTTAATCTAATTATATGAAATGTAGCTATAATGATTTTGATTTTAAATTTGATTTGTGGAAATAAAAAAGTGATTATCATGAAGGCATATTGTTAAAACACTTCTTTTACAGTTGGCGAGGCAATCTCCTATGGGCCTCTCTATAGAGATAAAAAGTACCTGCATTTGGTAAAGATTTAAAAATGAGTGACAGTTATCTAGAACAAAAAGGTGATCAACCTTCTGCAAGATTAGAGAAATATTCAAATGAAGCCTTTGATATAATAAAGGATTTCCACAATGACAAAGAACGTCAAGACCAAAACTTTTTGAGAAATAGCACAAATTTAGAAAAAGTAAAAAAGATAAGTGTGATGATTAGTGAAGAAATAATCCACTGTGTAAAGGCCACTGATATTTTAAAAGTTTAAAATTTATTTTTGTCAAATAGGCTGTTATCTCTGGGGATGATGAGCCTGAGGATCAATGGTTCAATGGTTACATTTTGGGAAACAAACAAACTTACTCAGAAATAAATTTTATATAAAGAAAAATTTTGTAGCAGGCTACGAAAGTGTTGACCATTGAAGAGAATAATAAAATTAGGCACAATAACTTATTGTGAGGGAAGTAATTATTGGCAACAAGCTGTGATGTTTCTCCTGCTACCTGAAAACCAAGAGTTGAAATAGGCACCACGGTTGCAAATCCTGGTAGAAAAAGCACCATGACTTGTTTATTGGTCATTGCTAGAACAATGATGGGACATAGCTTTCCATCATGAAAAGAAGGTAGCTTTGTGAGTCAGACACCTTATCTGCAGGTTGAGTGACTGGGCCGGATGGATACGTTCCAGTGACCTGGAGAAGCTGACCTACTCCTGTCCAACACAAAATGGCATGCTGATGGCCTAAAGCACTGTATGGAATTTAGAATCTCACCAAGATGAAACCCTAAATGCACAGAAGAAATTAGAGCTATCATTATTAATATTCAACCTAATAGTCAAACTGGTTAACTCAAAAGTCATGCACAAAACTACCTCCCCAGAGAAAGACTGGTCCCTTTTCCTCCCCATCCATTTCATTATGAATATAGGAGAAAATAGCATCTTCTTATCAAATTTGATGAAAAGTGCCAACATGTTTGAACTGAAGTACGACTTTTCATGTGAACTGTACCGCATGTCCACATACTCAACTTTCCCTGCTGGGGTTCCTGTCTCGGAAAGGAGTCTTGCTCGTGCTGGTTTCTATTACACTGGCGTGAAAGACAAGGTCAAATGCTTCTGTTGTGGTCTGATGCTGGATAACTGGAAACAAGGAGACAACCCGATTGAAAAGCATAAAAAGTTATATCCCAGCTGCAGCTTTGTTCAGAATTTAACTTCAGTTAACAATTTGGAAGCTACCCCTCAGTCTTCTTTTTCTTCTTCAGTAACAAATTCCACACATTCACTACTTCCAAGTTTGGAAAACAGTGGATATTTCAGTGGCTCTTACTCAAGCTTTCCATCAAGTCCTGTAAACTTCAGAGCAAATCAAGACTTTTCTGCCTTGAGAACAAGTCCCTACCACTGTGCAATGAGTACTGAAAAAGCCAGATTACTCACTTATCAAATGTGGCCATTGACTTTCCTGTCACCAACAGATCTGGCTAAAGCAGGCTTTTACTACATCGGACCTGGAGACAGAGTGGCTTGCTTTGCCTGTGGCGGAAAACTGAGCAATTGGGAACCGAAGGATGATGCTATGTCAGAACACCGGCGACATTTTCCTAACTGCCCTTTTTTAGAAAATCAGCTTCAAAATACTTCAAGATACACTGTTTCTAATCTAAGCATGCAGACATATGCAGCCCGCTTCAAAACATTCTTTAATTGGCCTTCAAGTGTCCTAGTCCATCCTGAGCAACTTGCAAGTGCAGGTTTTTATTATGTGGGTAAGAAACTTAATTTGCTAATTTAAAAAATTCAAAATGTTTTATCTTATATATTTTAGTAGACAGATGATATGTATTCATAAACTTTGGTCTGACATTAATTTTAGGGCACAGCGATGATGTCAAGTGCTTTTGCTGTGATGGTGGACTGAGGTGCTGGGAATCGGGAGATGACCCATGGGTAGAGCATGCCAAGTGGTTTCCAAGGTAATTGTTTTGAAATTCTCTTTGCATACTTTTCTGTTATCATCATATGGGCTTCTGTGTTGACTTGGTAGTCAGCTGTTAAGTATTCTGTCTTTGTTCCAAAGATATATTTGTGAGTCTGGAACAGGTTACTTATGAAAATTGTAATTTGAAAGGTTTTGATGAACTTAAAATGGAGAGATAAATAGGTTTAGGATATTTTTAATTTTTTGGAAATATATTTAGCCGGGAGTTTGGCTCAGCAGCTTATGCGCCTGTCAAGCAGGCGCGAGGTTGTGAGTTCAATTCCCGGTGCTGCCAAAAAAAAAAATATATATATATATATATATATATATATATATATTTTAAAATTTTGCGTATTCATTATAAAGTCACACATTGCAGAAAAGTACAGAGAAAGAAAATGAAAATGTCCAGTGACTCATATCCAGTGTCCATCCTTCCAAATATCTATCTGCCTCAGTCTGTCTATCTATCTATCTATCTTATCTATCTATGGAAATACATGTAATTTTACTTAGTAGTAGGACTAGCAGTAAATCAAATTCATTTCAATGTTATAAATAGTTTTGGATTTTTTTCTGTCAACATCTGTCTGCAACATATTTCATTCAGTATTCATTCATTATTCTTGAATGGAGATATGTGTTGCCAGGCACTGTTCTAAGTGGCACATGAAATATCCTGTTGAACAAAGCAAAGACCCTCTGGCTGCATAAGCTCATTTTATAGCAGAAAAGAACAGATGACTAATAACAACTTAATTCGTTATATAGTATTTGGAAGATAATAAATGCCATGAATAAAAAGAAAAATGAGGGCTGGGAGGTAGCTCAGTGGCAGGGTACTTCCTGTGGGTTCAAACCTCACCACTGAGGGCAAAGTGGAGAATGGAGTAAGGGAGAGCAGTTCAAGGGAAGCTTTGATGCTAAATAGGGTGGTCAGGGAAAGTATAACTACATCTCATCATCTGTTTCAATTACTACATAGCATTTTATTGTATCTTACCATTTTGATCATTCTATACCCTTGAATGCTCTCCTATTTCATCTAAAGCACGTTACCTATAATTATATTTTTCATAGTCAAATCTTTTAGTATTATTTAATGTTGATCACCAAACTCATTATTCTAACATTTTCATTATATACATCTGTATATATAGTGTGTTGTTTTCATTTACAGCAACGTTGTACTCCCTATCTTTTATAAAGTTTTAAAACTGTAAAGATTAAAAACCACATGTATGGTTTTTAAAAATTTCTTTCCATTTTGGTAGTTTCGAAAATATTTTTAAAAATAGTAAATTTTCTCTGTTGATGACTTTTTTTGTTGATGACTTTGATTCATTTTGTATTTAAGTTTGATAATGGATGTATATTTCACAGGAACTGAGAAACTCGTGATTATCTGATGCTGGAAGATGTCTTCAGTTTCTTCATTCTTTCTCTATTGTTCTCTGTACATTTTCAACCTTAAGGCTGTCATGAGCTGAATCACTTATTTAGAGAACTTGCTGTCTCCATGTTCTCTGTTGTTAATGCATATATTAGGGTCCTAGAATACCTGGACAGAACAATGAGGAACCTAAGTGGAGACAGCCTTACTTGGCTGCAGTAAGTAGGCTGAGAGGCTCCCAAAATTTACCCACTTCAGGCCTGGAAAAATGCCAGATTCACCCTCCTTGCCTGCATCAGTTTGCCTTCACTGCAGTGCCTCTCACCACGCCCTTGGGCTAAAGGAAGACTAAAGTGGTTATGTGCATGTTTATGCCCATTTGAAATAGGTACCAGTTTACAAATGACTAGTTTCGCTCTGTTCAAATTAAGATAAACATTTAGGGCTTTTCAAAAATTAACTGAAGCATGATACGTGCCTGAAAATATAAAATTAATAAAACTAATTTTGTAAAAACATTCAAACTGTATGAAAAAAATACTTCTAGTAAGTTAAATTCATGTTAACTGCAAATTTAAACATTCACACCCAAAACAATTTGAATTCTATTAAGGAATATTTTATAGGTTAGTTTCACAAAAAACAAAAAATACTTACCTTTAAAAAGATAAATAGCAAAAAGAATTACCACAGGACTAGGACTTATTTATTCTTAAAACTTTACATTTAGGATTAGTGGTCTTAAATGATTCTGTGATTTGAGGCCCTTACTTAGATTTCAAGTGGGATAAACAGGATGAGGAATTTGTTATTGAATTTGTATTTTGCTTTTATAAAATAATGCTTCATATTTTATTTTGTTTACATTTCAGGTGTGAGTACTTGATAAGGATTAAAGGACAAGAATTCATCAGTCAAGTTCAAGCCAGTTATCCTCATCTGCTTGAACAGGTAGGGAAGGGAAGGTTTTTTTGTTTTTTTTTTTTTTACATATATATAAATCATTGGTTACCAACAAAAAAAAATGATTTTTTTGTTAATTACAGAGGAGTGTTTTAGTGAAAAGATAAAAGTTATTTTAAAAACTCAAGTCACTTTAAAAACATATTTTCTTTTTTTCACAAAACTTAGTATGATCCTAGAAAGTACTATTTTTCTGAGAAAAATAGATTATTAGGAACCTCCTGAAAAATCATATTTTCTGTGTTTTCTTCACGCATTTCTCCAATTAAGTTATAATACTTAAACTATTTGAGGAAAAAGTAAGTCGGGATAGTACCATTTAGTAGTTGTATTATATAAATTTTTCTTTAAAAGATTTAAGAAGGAGAAATGTATTGTTTCTCTTAATCTTGGAAAAGCAAATAAAAACTTACATAATAGGCTGAGATTCACGAGCTTCCTAACAATGGTCTATGGACTCCATAGAGCGTCTGAGCTATCCCAAAGGGTAACACAGAGAACACAAAGGTCCTCTTGGAGATGACGGAAAAGCTGTAGCTGTTTTCCTGCCTCCACACATACATCTCGTAGCCTGAAGAATAACATGGGAATGTAAATGAAACACTGCTTTTGATTAAAAACAATTGCTGGGGCTCACCATGGCAGCACATATACTAAAAACAATTGCCAGTGAGTAAATCAGTTTGTAGTACATTGAATAAAATAAGCCTGCTGACTCATTTATATTGCAATAGGCAGGATAAAGGCTATATTTTAATTTACATATGTATTTTTTTCTGTAGCTGCTGTCAACATCAGACACCCCAGAAGATGAAAATGCAGAGTCACCAAGTATGTATAAAAGATAATAATTACTGCTTTGAAATAGAACTATTTGGTATTGCTAAGATTGAAAGGTAATAATAATGTATATTTGTATTGATCTGTAATTTGCAATACATTTTCAAATGTACTATGTTAAACTTCACTGCATATCAGAGTTGCCTGGAGAACTTTAAAAATAGTGCAGATTTCTAGTTTAAACTTCAGACCTACTGGTATGTAAGAGTGGGCTTGGGTATTTGTAGTTACTTTGGGGAGTCGTGAGGACTGAACCAAGGGCTACATCCCCAGCCTTGGATAGCTGTAATTTTAATAAACAATGTGCACCTAGCCTAATCCTTATTCTATTTATTTATTTATTTATTTATGCAAGGTCTCACTATTTAGTGCAGCTGACATTGAACTCACTTATATAGCCCAGACTGGCCTTGAACTTGCAGGATTCCTCCTGCCTCAGCCTCCCAAGTGCTGGGATTACAGGTGTATGCTACCATGCCTGGCCTAACCCTTGTTCTTGAACTAGCATGGAAACAGATGTACCGTGACATTAGATTGATTATATATTTCTTCTCTGGAATGCATAAGAGAAAATACTGTTTCTGTTCTTTAATAGGAGATTCAGAGAGGTTAAGAGGTTTGTTC
>RJWM01041081.1:0-15106 GCA_004363535.1 Dasyprocta punctata
CCCAAATTATCCTAAGGAAATTTCATTTGGCCTGCCAAGGTTGAATAGTGAGAGACGATACATGAACAAAGTTTTGGTTTTCAAGAAAATGGGGTTTCTAGTATCAAAAAGATGGCCAGGGAGAGCCAGGTTGCTCACAGGAATGCAGTGATGATAGACTTATGGCACACATATTATTTGCTTTTCTTTTAAGTTGTTAGTACAGAGCTGTATTCTAAACTAAAACCTCAGTATTCGGGTTTAGTTGCACTGTTGGCACTTGGCCATAAGTAGGTTTTGGGTTGCAGTTTGGGCATGAACTCCAAAAGGTTCACTATCACTGCCCTAGGGCATTCCTGCCCTCTTCTTGAATGTGCATGATGAAGAGGGAAAGTTTGGGTCTCCTTAAGTTTAGAGTACTCTATGTAAAGAGGGAAGTTTCTTTCCACTCCCTAAGGCTACCACAGCTCCCTCCACCACTGTATCTGTCTATAGGATTACAGGGGTGCACAGTGTATGAATTTGTTGTTGTTTTTTGGGGTTTTTTTTGTACTAGGAATCAAACTCAGGACTTTACCAGGCAGGTGCTGTGCCACTGAGCTATATTCCTGGCACAGTGTATGTTTTTGACCGCAGTTCTTGGGCTTGTTTGCTTGTGCGCTCGCGCGCGTGCGCTGTCTCTCTGTCTCTCTGTCTCTCTGTCTCTCTGTCTCTCTGTCTGTCTCTCTGTCTCTCTCTCTCTCTCTCTCTCTCTCTCTCTCTCTCGCTCTCTCTTGCTCACTCTCTTTTTCTGATACAGGATCTATATAGTTCAGGCTTGCCTTGAACTCCTAACTCATGGCAACCCTTCTGGGTCCTGGGGTTCGATTGTCTCACTGTTAGTATAATAAGTGATAACTTCATGATTGTACTAAGTTAGTCACAGCCAGTTTGAGTTCTGGCATAAGTGTGTATCCGTGAAGCCATCACCACAGTCAAGAGAATGTGGACAAACTTCCTTGTCCCCAGAGTGGCCTGTTTCCTTTGTGATGGTGCCTCCTGCCCGCTGCCCATTCCCCATGCTTCCCCTGGTAGACCACTGCTGTGCTTCCTGGCTTGTCTTCCTGACCCTCATGTAAGGAAACCTGTACATGCACTATGTTTCCATTCTGGCGCTCTGGTGGGAGCTGCTGTGGACTGATCTGGGCTCTCCCATTTCACATCATTATCCTGAGGTTCACCTGTGTGCCTTCTGCACCTGAGCGGTGTTCCACTGTGCAATTGAGCCACAGGTCCTTCCTCTGTGGGTGGCTGGTGGGGCTGATGCTCAGCGCTGGCTCTTAGGTGAAAGCTGCTGTGAACTCAATTCCCCCTCTGCCTGGTCCTGCCCCTGGCTTCCTTGGGTTGGTACTTCAGAGTGCAGTTGGGGGTGGTGAGGTGTACGTGTAACCTAATTTAAAAAGTTGAAATAGTTCCTATACTATAAAGTTCATCCCCTTGAAGTGTATACTTTAGTGCTTTTTAGTATCTATGCACATGTATGTAACCATTCTCTTGACTGTGGTGATGGCTTCACGGATACACACTTATGCCAGAACTCAAACTGGCTGTGTAAGTCCAGAACATTTTCACCAATCTGAAACAGTGCATGTCTGACTTCTGAGTGGGTTTCTGTTTGTGAGTGAAGCAGTGCCACTTGCACTTGTCCTGGTTGGCACTTGAAATGGTCACTGAATTTGTAACTGTTGTCCTAGGTATGCAGTGGTGTCAGTCACATGGCTTTGATTCATCGCTCCCTCCTGAGTAATGACACTGCGGCGCCTTTTGTGTGTTCATTCTTTGGTGAAGCATTGGAATTGTTAAATCCTGTGCCCTTTTATTAGCATTTTTCTTACCAAGTTTGAGCACTCTTTATATGTTGTTTATGTGTCTTTAGATATGTGGTTTAAAGTGTTTTCTCATCTGTGTCTTTCTCCCAGCAGAAATTCACATGTGTGACCTTTCTCACAGGACGCGCTATGGCCTCCAGGTGTGTGGGAGAGGGTGGAGAGCTCTGTCCGTAGTTGCTCAGTTGTCTGTCACTCATGTGCAGCATGTCCTGTCAGCCAGCTGTCAGCTGTGGGGTCTTTATCTCCCTTCCTCAGTCTCCATAGGTTATGGCTTAGTTCTGTGTGTTCTCAAGTGAATGCATTGATCTGGGAGTGGAGACACAGGGCTGAGACAGGAGAGTGCTGAGTTTGAGGCCAGCTGGGATACCTCACATGACCATCTCAAAACAAAACAAAACGAAACTGAAAGCAAAACAAAACTGGAGTGAATGCATATAGATAAAGTGTCAGTGTTAACTTATGAAAAACATGTTTAAGAAGCAACTCTTGGATAGGAGGTGTTTGTTGCTGCTGCACAAGCCCCTGGGTTCGATCCCTACACTTATGAAAGGAGGTGGGGACAGATCTCATCTTTCTCTTCCTGAAAAGTGTCTAAGTATCCAAGTCTTCCTTTCTGAAGAAGCAAAACGGTGTGAAGTAAATGCTTTGTGAATAACAGGCTGGGGTTGAATTGAAGATTCTCCTGTCTCAGCCCCACAAAGTTCTTTGACTACAGGTATATATGCACTGCCACACCTACCACTTAACTTTTTAAAAATAAACAGTAAAATTGAGCTGTGTGGTGCATGCCTGTAATTCTAGCTTTTCAGATGACTGAGGCTAGAAGATTGTATGTTCAAAGCCAGTCTGGACAATTTAGTGAGTGAGATCCTGTCTCAGTTTTATGAAAGGTAACCCACTCAGTATTCCTTCTGTCTCTCAGGAGCTATTCCTTTTTTTTTTTTTTTTTTTTTTTTTGCGGCACCGGGGATTGAACTCACAACCTCGCACCTGCCAGGGCAGGCACTTAAGCCACTGAGCCAAACTCCCAGCCCTGGTTTTTTGAGGCAGGGTCGCACTGTATATCAGGAGCTATTCTTATGCCTCATTCCTGTTCTTGATCCGTCCCTGTTCCCCAATAAATTTTAAAATTTACTTTTTGATTTCAGGGAATACAAACTCAGATGGATCTGATATCTAGCAGGTTGGGAGTTGCATTTTCTCCCTGTATCAGTGGCACACACTTACAATCCCAGCATTCAGACAGGAGGATCATGAGTTGGAAGCCTGGCTGGGCTACATAATGAGTGTGACATCCTGTCTCACCAAAAATGAGCAAATAAACAAAAACCAGTAAATTATTAGTCTCTAGGAAGAAGTTTCAATAGTATATCTGTTTCCACTTGAGATTGGTTCCGTGGGCTACAATACTCACAATATGTTAGTTGCTATCAGTGTGAATCCTGTTCACCAAACTTAAGATACATTGTCCTAGCTCAGCACAGTGGTGCACCCCTGTAATTCTAGCTATGGGAGACTGATGCAGGAGGATTGCAAGTTTGAGGCAAGCCTGGGCAATTTAGCAAGGCCCTATTTCCCTATCTCAAAATAAAATTAAACCAAATTAAAGGTTTGGAAATTCAGTTCAGTGGTAAAGTGCTTGCCTAGCATGTGCATTGCCTGGACTCAGTTCCTACCACAAAAATTCATCCATCAATCAATCAGACGAGCTAGGAATATAACTCAGTGATAGAGCAGCCCTGAATTCAATCCTAAGGACTACAAACAAACCCTAAAATAGTGAAAATGAAATCTTTTTATAGTATCCAACATGTTATTGCTGTAAGTACCTTGTGGAATGGCTGTCTCAAACTAGTCAGCATGCCTAACTTTTTTTTTTTTTTTTTTTTGCCTTGAGTGCACTGTTTAGCCCAAGCTGGCTTCAGAGTTGAGGTGATCATCCTGCTTCAGCCTCCCAAGTGCTGGGATTACAGGTGTGTGCCACCACACCCAGCTTACTTACCATTTTTTGTTGTGAGAACACTTAAAATGTATTCTTGGGCAGGCGTGAGGTTGAGAGTTTGATCCCTGGTCCCCCCCGCCCATGTATTCTTGGACTGGGCTTATAGCTCAGCAGCACAGTGTCCACCTGGCAAGCACAACATGGTCGTGAATTCAATTTCTGGTACAAAAAAAGAATCTATCCTCGGCAGTTTTCAGTTTCAGAGTTCACAGTGTGTATATACATGTGTATATATGTTTTATATATATGTAGTGCCCCATGGTGACCTTCCTCAATACCCATCTACACTATGTTTTTCTCTTCCTCTGACCCCTCATCCTGTAAAACCATAAAGGAGGAAACATGGGGGACTTGGCAGTCAGGGAGTGAAGGACTAAACTGCAGGACCATGTGAGGAGTGAATGGTTAAACACAAGCAGTTTAGAGTAGGGAGGCGTGTGGTGTCTTGCCATTGTTCCTCCCCTTTCCCCCAAAACATTGCCTAGCCTTGAGACACCACCTTGCCCAAACTGCTTTCCTTCTCCTTTTTTCTCTTACACTGATTTTTTTTTTTTTCGGTACCAGGGTTCGAACTCACAACCTTGCGCTCGCCAGGCAGGCGCTTAAGCCCCTGAGCCAAACTCCCAGCCCTATTTTTTTTTTCAAGACAGGGTCGCACTTTGTAGTTTAGGCCAGCCTTGCTCATGTTGTAGCCCAAGCCGGCCTTGAACTCAACGCCTCTCCTACCTTAGCCTCCCAAGTGCTGGGATTAATGGCTTGCCATCCCTGATATTTTAAGTGCTTGAGAGTTCCCAGCTACTCCTGAGAGTGTCCCTACACTAGGTGATCTTGGTTGAGTAGTTCCTCTGCCCTCTCTGTGCTTGAACTAAGTCTCCAAGTAAGTATTTGTTCTCTGCATTACCATGGTCACTCACTGTGACAAGTCCCCAATATAATGTTCAAGTTGAGAACTTTCACAGATCCAAATGGGCCACAGAAACACGTGTAGATGGGAACAGATCGCCAAAGTAGCTCATGTGTCTGCCAGACACTGTCACAGTTGTGCTGCTGTGTGCTCATTGTACAGTGCCATAGTGTGTAAGTAGTACAGCTCTCCCTTCAGAGCCCAGGGCATGTCGGGAAGAGAGGAAAAGCCGTGGTGATGTGGAGGGGACCACTAGGAAGCATGAAGCAATAACCATGGAACTGAAAATGAAAATACAGTATAAGACTTGCTTTGTCAGGCTCAACAAATGAATCTGACTTGTGGACATTGTCCTGGAATGAAACTCTTTGTAAGAGAGAGAGAGGGGGAGAGAGAGAATGGGAGGAAGAGGTATATGAATGTACGTTACTAACTCTAGATATCATGATGTACAACCAATCTCTTGAACTTACTCCTTTTAACTGAGATGTTTTATGTCCTTTGACCAGCATCTCAGCCCTGCTAACCACATGTGACATCTGCTCTGTGGATCCATGCGAGGGAGGCCCTGCTGCACTTGTCCGTGCCTGGTTTATCTCAGTTAGCACAGTGTTCTCCAAGTTGGTCTTGTTGAGGGCTGAGGAATGTTCCGTTGTGAGTGTGTACCGTGTGTCTTTGTCCCCCCATGCTCTGCAGCACGCTTGGATGGTTTTTCCCGTTTTAGGTGTTGTGAATAATGGGGCAATGAGTATGGAGCTGCTTTCTCAATTCATACCCTAGACATCGACCTGTAATGACTGCTGCATCTTACATGACTTCATTTTTAAATTTTTGGTCATTTCTTGTTTTTGTTTTTGAGGCAGGGTCTCACTGTGTAGTTTAGGATGGCTTTAAATTCAAGTCTGCCTGCCTCAGCCTCTCTAGTGCTGAGATTACAGGTGTATGCCACTACATTCAGCTATCTCTTGTGATTTTGATAATAGCTCTTATAACATGTGAAGTGATACCTCATTGTTTTAGTTTGCAATTCCCTGATTGTGATCTTTTTTTTCAATATCCGTTGCCTATTAGCCAAATGTATATATTTATTTATCTTTTATTGTGGTGTGTGTGTATGTGTTTTTCTTTTGTTTTTGTTGTTTTGCAGCAGGTCTCACTATGTAGTTTAGAGTGTCACTGTGTAGTTTAGGCTGGCCTTGAACTCCTTGTATAGCCCAAGTTGGCCTTGAATTTAGGCCAATCCTCCTACCTCAGCCTCCTGAGTACCGGGATTATAGGTATGTGCCACCACACCTGGCTTTGTGTATCTTTCAGAACGAGTAGTAGGAATTAGTCGTACATATTAGCAGGTTCCATCCATGCACATAGTGTGCACTGATTAAACCCAACCTCACCTGGCCCCTGACCCTCCTCCCCACCCTTCCCACTCTCCAGTCGTCACTGTTGTGCTTCCGGGTCAGCACTTTGTGCTCCTACGTGTGAGAGCGCGTGCAGGGCTGATTGCTTCTGTGTCAGGCTGATCTCGTGTGATGTGATGGCCTTCCATGCACTTTGCCACAATTCCAGAGTACGTGTGTCTTTGTGGTATTATTGTGCTCTGTTGTGTGTGGGCGCCACACTTTCTCTGTCCATTCGTTTGTCCCTGGGTCCTACGTGGACTTTGTGTTGTAGGTTGTGTGAATAGTGCCGTGATAAATACTGGCATGTGGCTGTCTGGTTTTGTATGCTGTTGGGTATCTTTTGAGAAAAGTCCCATGCCCACTTTTAATTGACTTGTTTGTTTTTACTCTGTACATTTTGAGTGTTGATCTCATTTCAACTGGGTAGTTATACTCCACGGGCTCTGTCTCTCCACTCTGGCGCTGCTTCGCATCATGAAATTTATACTAGAGAACACAATACACGTGACATGCAAGCGCGTTACTAAACTGCACGGAGTTCCTGGAGATTGTGGAGCTGGTGGGACTAATCTGCTACTAGCCAGCCGGACACCTCGCCGAGTAGGCCTGGTGCTGCACAGGGCTGGAGACAGTGACAAAACCTTCACGTTCACCCAGTGCAGCAAGAGCCTTGTGAAGGCCGCTGCAGTGGACAGTGGGTCAGCCCTGGCCTTACCGCCTCGTGCCATCGGCCGACTGCTGCCTTGGCTGAGTCCATGTGACCTCTGTGCCTTGGCTGCAAACAGTAGCGAGCTCAGCCTAGACAGTGATTCTCAGCAGTGTCTGGGCATCTTGGTCTGCCAGGACAATGGCTGCATATATTCCGAAGTGTTTGTGATATGATCCTCATCCTGTGGTTCACAGAGTACCATTCAAAGGCAGAAATGATGTATACTAATGGGGCCAGTGTTTGTACTTGTGCTTTCGGGAGTGAGAGGAGGTGGGCTGGATAGCAAATAATAAAGCAAACACTAGTTGTAAATTGAGATTGAGATTGAAATGGCAGAAGACTCTGTAATGATCCTAGTAAAATGCCCCCAAATTGTTGAATTTTTCCTGCAGTGATGAAGGTATCCTGTATGTACACTGTTCATTGCAGTAACTACCAGCCACCTGCATGCGCCAGTCTGGGTGAGGGGCTGCAGTAATTTCTTCAAATACAGTACCACTGCCTGGGGCTGGTACCACTGGTTCAGATAGGTTACGTCTAGGCCAGTGTACTCAGTCCTTGTTTGACTGTTGTGCCTCCCTCCTACCCTGTAAGTTTTCTTAAGACACTTTTTTCTAATGTCTCCCCTACCCCAATTACTATTATTTTATTCTTTCTCTTTAGTGCTGGGGATCAGACTCAGGACCTTATGCATGCTAGGCAAATGCTTTTTAGTACTGGGCTGCATTCCTTAGCCCCCAGGGAAGTTTTTATTTTTATTTATGTTTGGTTTTTTTGAATAGAGTCTTGCTGTGTAGTTCAGGCTGACTTTGAACTCAAAGTGGTCCTCCTGCCTCACAGCCTCCCGAGTGCTGGGATTATAGGTATGCACACCCAGCCCCCAGGGAAATTTTTAATGAAACAATGTGCTACACACACACCCACACACACACGCTCCACATCCTTTGTAAAAACAGTGGCTGTTAGATCTAGGGCCACTAATTGTTAATATCCCCTCTTTGAGAAGTGCATGGTTCTTTAGACTAATCAAAGGTTGGCATCATAGTGAAGTCTAAGCAGGACTCTTAGCCACACTTTTTCCAATAGGTGGCAGTCTTACAGTGTCAGCCTATGGTAGGACTGGGCGGTAGTGGTAAAGAGATACAGGCTTTTAAAGAGACATGCTCAGTCTGACCCAGCCAGAGGCAGGCAGCCAAGAAGTTAGGGAGCTAAAAGGTGTTGTGCGGTGAAGGCTTTAGGACCTGGATGTTAGTTCTGGTAGTAGACTAGGCCAGTGATGGCAAGCCTTTTCAAGACCAAGTGCCCAAACTGCAACCCAAAACCCAGTTGTTTACCACACAGTGCCAGCACTGCAAATAAACCTGAATACTGTGGTTTTACATTAGAAAAAAACAACTGTTAGCTGATGCTCGGTTGCTGGGGGGACTTGGCTCAGCTCCAGACAGAGAAGGCCCTGTGTGCCCACCCACTGTGACACACATGCCATAGTTTTGCTGCCAGTGGCTTAGTCATTTCCAAACACAGGGTGTCACCTGGGAGGGGCTGAGGTTGGTTACAGGTGGCCTCTTGGAAGAGGTAGCCTTCTAGAAGCATCAGAAAGGGTTGCCGATCACTCAGTCACTTTGCAGCTGAGATTGTCTGGGAATGAGCGCCGCTTAGGAGCTGGGCACAGAGGCAGAAACGGCCCTGTGTCAGTGCTGTGGACCAAGTGTCTGGACCAGTGAAGAGCTGAGTTCAAGTGACTGCTGAGGAACCGTTATGGTTGAGTTTAAAGTGCTTTGGTTCTGTTTCACAATTAACTCATGCTTGTAAATTCGTAGGATTAACATAGGTCCCTTTGTCCTCTCCAGAGTTGTGAGGTAGCCACTGAATTTGCTCATTGAGGTTTCCAGTTTAACATTTGCAAAGCCACAAAGCAGAATGTTGTATTTATCAGCTTAGAGAGAATTCAGGTGGCCTGTCTTGGAGTAAGAAAGTATTTGCTGTTTAGTCTGTGGCTCATCCCTGAAGTCTAGCAGCCTAGTAATCATCTCATGAGTGCTTAGCAATCCTCCGCACTGACTAGCTGTGTTCACCACTAGGTCATGATCAGTGACTGTCGTGCCAGCATTTAACTGGGGCACACAGTTGGACCTGTAGGAGGCACTGTGTTAGTCTGCAGTGGGTAGGATTGCGGGAGCCCCCAAGCCCTTGCGGGGCTGCGCCTGCAGTAGGAATTTGAGTCAAAACATGGCAGTCATTGGTCAGTGAGTGATCCAGTGCCATGTGTTTGATGCTGCTTTGTGCGTCTTCCTGTCCTGGCCAGTTCAGGGTCATAAAATTCTCCTTACATCTTTTTCATTTGACAGGGGTCTTAGACCACACCTGAGTCTCCACTTGGGTTTTGTTCTCCTGTGAATGCAGTGCATTGTGCTGACTGTGACCTCGTCTCAGGCCGTGCATGGGTGAACGTGTGAGGTATATTAGGAGTGTCACTGGCACAGGGAGGCAGGAGCAGGCACACTCAGGGAGTTAACTTGGAGTATAGGAGAAGTCACAGTAGCGCGAGAGACTGCATGAATGAGATTCGGACCCTAACCCTAACCTTCATGAAATACAGCATTCATGAAATACATTTCTTGTGTCAGGTGAGACATAGGCCTTGTCTTATTTATAGAGGGCCCATGGTTTTCACAGGAGAGCAGGGTGCTCCCATGGCTGCCTGTGTTTGAGATGAGATTTGAACCACTGCTACAGCCCACCACCAAAGAGTAGGCTTTCAGTTGCATTGTTTTGGTGATTTCTAGCCAGACTTCTTTCCCCAATGCCTGATACAAACATTTGGCATGAGAGCTTGGGAGCAGCCCATCTGGTAGGCTATGGTGGGTCACAGTCTCAGGATCCTCAAGCATCTTTGAATGGAACGATCAAGCAGAACTGTACTAGAACCTGGCGTAGTGTCTGGCACTCAGTTCCTGAATGTGTGAATGTGGGAAAAGACGTCTCATAGAAAGGAATCTTTTCAGAGCAAAGACATTGGAGCCTGACTGCCTGGATTCACATGTGGTGTTGGACGAGGTACCTTACTTTTCCTTTGTGTGTTTTCAGGCGAACGAAGAAATTATCACTTCTGCTGAGGCTGAATGAACAAGCACTGTGATTGCCAGCAGTGTGCCAAAGGGCTGGCACCACACCTGCTGAGCTGGCATGGAAGGGCAGCACTGCTCTCCCGGCACTGAGTGAGCATAGACATGGCTGTACCTTCTGATATTAGCTGCTCTGTCACAGGAATGGAACACATGTAATTTACCTCTGTTGTCTCTCACAGTTGTAGGACATGGGGCTGGTGACAGAATTCATTGTAACTTGTGAAGAGGGAGGGTGCCTTGTATGAACCGTCAGCCTTTTACTATTGAAGGATCACAAGCTGCTGGGCACAAGGAAGTTTTCTAAGTTGGAACTCAGTGGCAGAGCACTTCCCTGGCATGCTCAAGGGCCTGGGTTCATACCCACCATTAAAAAAAAGTAATTAGTCCACTTTTCTGTTGCTAGAATAAAATACCAACATCCACAATTTAAAAGGCAGAGGTTAATTTTTGGCTCACGGTTTCAGAAGGTTCAGTTGGTAGTAGGCCAGCTCCTCGGTAGAAACTGCATGGGAAAGGGCCAGGTGTAAGAAAGCTGCTCAACTCATGGCGGTCAGGAAGCAACTCATGAAAGGGAGAACCCAGGGACAAGAACAGACCCTTCCAGATGGTGCCCCTAGTAACTCGCATCTTCTGACCAGGCCTGCCTCTGAACACGTAAGACTTCGCATCTGAACTGTGTTTCTGTCTTTTAAGTGTGTATGTGTATGTATGTGTGTGGGGGCAATCCTTGTTACTTCCGGTGTGCACCCAACTTTTCTTACTTAGTGTGGTATATGTGACTGTAGTAATGGACAGGAGGCCTAAAATGTCCATGTGAATTTCAAGAGGAGATTTAGGCTCTCCCACCCTCAGTTGAGTCTAGAAGGTGGCCCTCACAGAGCACCTTCTGAAAGTCTATGTCTTCTGAAAGCCTGTGTCTGAACAGAGGAGGGCTGCCACTGGCCATTGTCCCTCCCTTGGTCTCTGGTGCCTGTACCCTCTGTGCAGTGGTTTGCCAAGCCACCTCCTACAGAAGACAGCACTGGAAGCAGGAATCTAAGGTGATCCTGTGATGAGGGCAACAGAGGCAGTACTTCTCCCAGGCTCCCTATTCCTGGCTTGCATGTCCCCCAGTGGGTGGGTAATGACAGCCAGAAACCTAAAGGCCGCCCCCAACCCCGTGGGTTTTGGGACCCCGGTCAGGGCACGACCCCTCCCAAGTAAGCAGCTATTAAAGGGTATGATGTGGATAGGGACCCAGGGGAGGAGCAGGCTTTTTGGGACTGGGAGTGGGGCCTGTGTTGGAGAAAGGTTGTCAGATCTGGACTGTTTATAGCTTTTGTACACTAGCTCAGGCCTTGGTGGCCCGCTACCCTCAGACTGTGTTCCTGTGAACCAGCTGTCTCCTTGATCCATGCCCTGTAACTCTGGCTTCGTGCTCTGAGCTGACACACTCTTTTGTTTCTCATCCCAGTTCCCTCACCGTGTCCCACAGTACTTCCTGAGAGCTGCTTTGAGGCTTGTAAGGATTAATAACAAGTGAAATGTCTCCACTGACTGATTCTGACAGTGTAAGAAGGTACGCTCCTCTTTAGGTGTTGCACAGACCAGGGCTCTGTGTTGTGATCCTGTGATTTGAAATGTTGGGAAGTGCTGCTGGTAGTGCTTGTGCTGCTGTGTGCCATGATGAGGCTGTCTGCCCCACCAGACCGCACACCTCTAAAAAAAGGTCAGGGCTAGCTGACTGTTGCTGCCCATATTGTGATCCCTGTCTGAATGCTAATGTTCCCAGTTTAGTGCAGGCATTTGGCTTCAGTTGTAAAATCATAGCCCAAACAAGTATTCCCTCTGTTACAGTGACACTGAAGATATAACTACATACATCCGTATCTTTAAAAGTAGACCCGGCTCCTCATTTACCCCAGGTGATGAGATTCACTTCATCTGCTGTTGTCCTTAAACTTCAAATTCCTGTCCCCTGTAGTGTGGAAGTATTGAATGTGCCTTTGTAAGTGTTCCCTGCCAGATCCTTCAGTCTGCTACAAACAGTAAAGCTCTTGAACTTCTCGGAGTACGTTCAGCTTCAGCACACAAGGGATGCCACAGGCCCTGCTCTTGCCCCAGCCACAGATGTAGCCCTGGGCTTGCCGGGGGCAGGCTACCTCTGGCTGATTCCACCCTGACTGGTCACAGGTGGTCCCACCCACAGTAGCTCCAGGGCCCTTATCACACTGTTCGCTCCTGGAGTATGTGAATACCAGTTTGCTAGACACATGAGCTTTAATGCAAAACATTGGTGTAGAGTGCAGGCTAAAATGTAGTATGTCTAGAATTAAATAGTCCCTTCCTCAAAACACCCAGCCGTTTTTCAGGGTTCCACGGCCCCTGCGGTCTCCAGAGGTAAACCTAGGCAGGTTCCATCTGGCATTCCCAGTTCCCAGTCACTGTGATGGGCCCACTGTTAAGTGCTGTCCACCTTGCCTTGTTCCCGAAAGTACCCCCCAACCTCTACTCGCACAGCTATGAAGCAGCCATGAACTGGGAGTGGCCTCCTTGTCTCACTCCTTCCACCCAGCAAGGGGATGGCTCCGCACCTTGGACACTCCCTTCTGGCACCACAGGGCAGGCTCTTCATTGCTTGGTAGCTTCAGGACCTTGTGACATGGCCTTCCACTATGTAGTCTGGGCTGGCCTTGAATTTGTGGCAGTCCTCCTGCTTCAGCCTCTCGAGTGCCAGAATTATAAGTGTGTACCACCATACCTGTTGTATGCTACGTGTTTGTAACCTCAAATTTCTATGGTGTCAAAACAGTCCTGTGCAACCTGTAACCAGAGTTTATCGAGACAGCCAGAGATAATTATCAAGCCTTAGTCTGAGACACATTTGCCACAGAAGTTTGTCAAAGGTAGTTTGTTTGCTTCTTTTTAAAACTGTTTTGTGGTACTGAGTGTGGAACCTTAATCTTTTTACTATATGTGTAAAAGTAGTGGGAATAGTTAGAAACCCTGCTGACAGCTGTGCAACAGCGAGGGCCGTTGACCTCAGGAGGCCAGATGTGCCCCGGGCCCCCCATGCACCCCTGTCTGTCCTAGCTGACTCTGCTTGGCTGTGCCTGACTGCTCACCTGCAGCTGTTACCTTAGAGCTGTGCTTCAGGGATGAAGAACTGTGACTGACTGAGGGGGTCCTGACTTCTCATCTGCTGGTCCTGGTCTCCAGGCTGGTATCTGTTGGCAGCAGTGGTGGCGCCGAGGCTCTTCGCACATTAGTGTCACCAGATGCTACCTGTTGCCTTCAGTGCCAGGGCAGGGCTCAGAGGCCTTGACCGACGCTTCTTTCTTTACTGCTGAGCCTGCCATAGGCTCCTCTGGGTGAAGTGGACTGTGCTTTGGAGAACTGTTTGCCAGTTAGAAATCTCAATTTGCCAGTATTTTAAATGATAGTATCACCCTCAGACACACCTGAAGGTGGCAATAGAAATGGATGACAGAAGTAGGCAGGCATGGTGGAGCACGCAAGAGGATCTCAGCAAGTTTGAGGCCAGCGTGTGCCACGTAGGGAGACTATGCCTCAAAAACTAAAAAACAAAAAAGAAACAGGGAGCAGAAGTAGAAATTACCAACGGCTACCACCTCTGCTCGGGCCACTTCCTGGGAGGAAATTATCTGTGTTTATTTAGTTGGGTTTGGGGTTTGTTTTGCATCATAGCACTCTTCTAAAAGCAAGACTCGGGTTCTTGATCCTGGAGAACATGAAGTACCAAAACACAGCTCTGAACTTCTGCCTGTTTCAAACTACAGGTGTCCTGGCAAGTGGAATGTGGAATTCCTTCAAGGGGCACAGCAAACCCTCAGAGTAGATCTGCATCCAGGGGCAGTTTGTCTTGAAAAAGTCAGTTTGACTGCTCTTTGAACATAAAAGTAATGGGCTCGGCCATGGTGGTGCATGCCTGTCATCTGAGCACTTGGGAAGCTGAGGCAGGAGAATCACTATGAATTTGAGGCTAGTCTGGCCAACATAGCTAGTTCAGGACAGCCCTGAAAAACATAGCGAGAGTCTGTCTTTAAAAACAAACAAACAAAAAAAAACCTGTGGTAAATTCATGTTGCATGAGGAAACAAAACCATTTGTAATCCCACTACCCAGATAAACTTAGTAGTATTTTTGTGTAGGCCTTTCACTTCATTTAAAATCGTTTTTATGTTTAAATCTTTAACTCCTTTGGAAAACTTTTTTTTTGAAAAACGAGGTGTAGGGATCTTAATTCTCAGTGAAATTTTTTGGCTCTCACTTTTTGGTGAATTGTCCTTTTTTTTTTTTTTTAACCTGAATCTTACCATACTATATTTGTCAAAATTATTCTATTCATTCTGTTCATGTATGTAATTGCAACTACCCAGGAGACTGAGGCAGGAAGATCTCAAGATTAAAGTCAAAACAAAACATTTGACTAAGGATGTAGCCAGTGATAGAGCACTTGCCTAAATGGATGAGGACCTGGACCAAATCACCAGCACCAAAAAGAAAAAAGTCTCTTGCAAGCCGGGCATGGTGGCGCACGCCTTTAATCCCAGCACTCGGGAGGCTGAGGTAGGAGGAGCGTTGTGAGTTCGAGGCCGGCTTGGGTTACAACGCGAGCGCAAGGCCGGCCTGAGCTACATAGTGCGACCCTGCCTCAAAAAACCAGGGCCGGGAGTTTGGCTCAGTGCCTTAAGCGCCTGCCCTGGCAGGCGCAAGGCTGTGAGTTCAATCCCCGGTGCCGCCAAAAAAAAAAATAAATAAAATAAAAAAAGTCTCTTGCACTGATCTAGTCGTCTTTCCACCCCATGTTGTTTCTACTGTATTGTCAGGTTTGTTGTGTTTTGTCTTGCTTTTTTTGTTTTGTTTTGTTTTGTTTTTGCTTGTTTTTGTTTTTGTTTTGTTCGTTTGTGTGTTTTTTGGTACAGGGGATCGAGGCAAACTCACAGCCTTGTGCTTACCAAGCAAGCACTTGAACCACTGAACTAAGTCCTCAGCCCTGTTTGTTTTTTGAGACACAGTCTCGCTATGTAATGCAGGTAGGTCTTGTCCTTGCTTGTGTTACCCAGGTTGGCCTTGAACACACAGCAGTGCTCCAGCCTCAGTCTCCCAAGTGTTG
>RJWM01041082.1:0-15099 GCA_004363535.1 Dasyprocta punctata
TTTAATCTTGGCCATTCTTTCTGGAGTGAGATGGAATCTCAGTGTTGTTTTAATTTGCATTTCCCAAATGACCATTGATGTTGAACATTTTTTCATATATTTATTTGCCATTTGTATTTCTTGCTCTGAGAAGTGTGTATTCATCTCAGATGCCCATTTTTGGATTGGGTCCTTGAATTTTAGGGGCCTGATTTCTTTTGATTCTTTATATGTTTTAGGTAGAAGTCCTTTGTCTGATGGACAATTGACTAAGATACAAAACTACTGTGATAAAATCAGCATGGTACTGGAATCAAAACAGACCTGAAGATCAGTGAAGTAGATTAGAAGATACAGCCACAATGAGAAACACAGTTAGCCACCTCATCTTTGACAAAGGGGCCAAACATGTACATTGGAAAAAAGATAGCCTCTTTAACAAATGGTGCTGGAAAAACTGGCTTTCTATATGCTGTAAACTAAAACTAGATCTATGTCTATCACCATGCACTAAAATAAAGTCAAAATGGATCAAAAATCTGAATATTAAAACAGAGACACTAAACTTACTATAAGACAGAGTAGGTAAAAATCTTGATGACATAGGAGTAGGCAGAGAATTCATGAACAAAAACTAAATTGCATGGGAAACACTTCCCAGAATCAACAACTGGGATCTCATCTTACCAAAAAGTTTTTGCATGTCAAAGGAAATCTCCAACAGAGTGAAAAGAAAACCCATGAACTGGGAAAATATCTTAGTAATTGCCCATCAGATAAATGTGTTTCTTGTATACAGTGTATTGATGGATATTGTTTCTTGATCTTTTCTTTTTATTGCTGAATTGAGGCCATCTACATTAATGGGTACAGTCAGCTTATATTGGTTTGTCTCTGTTATGTTATCCTCCTACTGTTGCCTCTCCACTTTTCCCCTTCATTCAATTGCCTGTCCAATTTGTCGATCCTCCTCTGCTGCTGTTCCTGGAACTATGGTCATTTTTATCTCTCTAGAATATTCTTCAACACTCTCTGTAGGGTTGGTTTGGTAGTCATGAATTCCTTCAGTTGTTCTTTATCACGAAAGTACCTTATTTTTCCAAAAATTTTGAAATATAGTTTTGCAGGGTCCATCAATCTTGGTTGTAAGTTGTTTTCTTTCAGGATTTGAAACACTTCAGTCCAAACTCTTCTTGACTTGATGGTTTCTGTTGACAAATCTGCCATGATTCTGATTGGTTTTCTTTTATAGGTGATCTGTTTCTTTTCTCTAAAAGCTTTTAATGTTCTGTCCTTGTGCTGAATTTCTGGGATCTTGATTATTATATGTCTGAATGTAGATTTATGTTGATTGTGGCTAGTGGGAGTTTTATAGGTCTCACTTATCTGTATGCCAGATCCTTTCTCCATGTTTGGGAAGTTTTCTGCTATTACTTCTATAAATAGTCTTTTTATGTCATTTGTGTTGGTTCCCTGCTTATTCACTGACACTTACCACTCAAATTATTTTTCTTTGCATCATCTTGCAGCCATTGAGTTGTTACTTCCTGGATCCTTGTTATTTTTAAGAGATCTTTCTTTCACAATCACTAGCTGCAATCTTGCCCTCAAAATCAGAAAGTTTATCTTCAATCTCTTTCAAACAGTTTTGCCAGCTTTTGATGGGGTTTTTAATTTCCTGGATATCTCTTTGAATCTGTCTCATGCATTGTAATTCCTTCCTATATTGTTCATTCAAGGTTTCCATCATTTTCTATTCTCCTCTTTTTCATCTATGTCTTCTTTAGTTAGGCTTAGCAATTCTTTCATTATGTTTGTGCTTTCTTCTTCTTTTACCTGAGATATTATTTCTGATTTGATTACTTTACCATCTCATAAAGTTGTTTCTTTACTTCAGTAGCTATCCTCATGGAGTTTTCAGGTATGTGACTTCCATTATCTTCCTTGACTATATCTCCAAGACTTGTTCTGTGTGGGCTGGAGGTTTGAGATTGTCTTTTGCTCCTTCATCTTGACAGTTTCCTGAGTTCCTCCCAGCAAGCTGGTTGTGGGGTCCCAGGCACTTCCCACATTGGCTGCATCTCTGCAGTGTAGAGTAATGGGCCAGGTACCTTGGTTTCTCCAAACATAGGTTTCCAGGGAGGCAGTGGGGCATGGGGTAAGCTTCTCCAGACCCATGTGGCTGCACCAAGGCTTTCCCAATGGCCATGGATATGTGGTGGAGGGACTTCTTACTCTCTCAGCTTGTGTGGCTATATTGGGACTCCCCCAATAGCAGTAGCCACTCGGGGGTGTGTTTGTGTGATTCTGCCAGCCCACACTGGCTGCCCATGGGAAGCAAGTGTCTCCAATGGCCTGCGGATGCATGAGGCATGTCTGGCTCTTTCTCCATGTCCATGCTAGTTACCTGAGGGAAGCAAGCATTCAGATGGTTGTGGGCATGCAGAGGAGAGTCTGGCTATTCTTCTCTGCTGTGCTACGAGTCCATTTTTTAAAATATGTTGTGCAATTGTGATTCTGTTCAGGAAGTTCTTGCCTATCTACACCTATAGTAAAGAGTTTTGCTATTTGTTTCTTCCAAAAGACTGAGTATTTTTATACCTCTAAGTCTTCAATCCATATCAATGTGATTTAATACACAGTGTGTGATATGAATCTAGATTCATTTTTCTCCATGTAGATAACCAATTGTTCCAGTACCATTTATTAAAGAGGCTAGCTTTTGTCCTGTGTATACTTTTTGCACCATTTAAAAATATCGGAGAACTGAAAATGCTTGGTATTGTTCCTATATTTTTTTATTTCATTACATAGGTCAAAATGTCCCTTTTGTGCCATTACCACATGTTTTAATTACTGTAGATTTGTAGTATAACTTGAAGTCTGGTATTGTAATGCCTCCTAGTTTGCTCTTGTTTTTCAGGGTTGCTTTGCTATTCTGAAACACTTGTTCCATATAAGTTTTAGAACTGGTTTATCTAGTTCTGTGAAGAATGGTGATTTTGATTGGATTGCATTAAATCTATATATCACCTACATAAGGTCATTTGACAATATTTGTTACCCTAGAATATGTATGCCTTTCAATTTTCTAATGTCTTCTTCAATCTCTAGATGTCTCAATTTTATGCTTCTTAATGGTTGAGTAGTAGTACTCATTTGTTTAAAAAGAACTCAATTTTTTTATCCATTCCTCAGTTGATGGGCTTTTGGGCTGTTTCCAAGACTTAGCTATTACAAACAGTGCTATTACTATAAACATGTGTGTGCATATGTTGCTTTGGTATGATGTCTTCAGTGTTTCCAAGAAGATACCCAGGAGGGGAACAGTTGGGTGGAAGTTTTTTGACCTAGTTTTTTGAGAAATCTTCACACTGATTTCTACAGTGATAGCACAAGTCTACACTCCCATCAAAAGTTTAGCAGTGTTTCACTTTCCCTGCAGCCCCACAGCATTTGTTAATGGTCACGTTCTTGATAATAGCCAGTCTTTCTGGAGTAAGATAGCATCTCAGCATTGTTTCAATTTGTATCTCTCAAATGACCAGTGATATTGAACATTTATTCATATATTTATTTGCCATTTGCATCTCTTCTTCTGAAAAGTATGCATTCATTTCTGATGCCCATTTTTGGACTGGGTTGTTGAATTTGGAGGGCCTGAATTTTTTCCAAATTTTTATGTGTTGTAGATGTTGATCCCTTGTCTGAGAGACAACTGGCTAAAATTTTTTTCCCACTCTTTGGGCTGGTCTTTTCACTATTCAGGTAATTTCTTTTGCTATTGCAAAAGTTTTTTTGATAGAATGAGATCCCAGTTTTTTATTCTTTGTATTATTTTTTGTGCAGTCAGTGTTTTGTTCATGAAATATTTGCCTATGACTATATCTTCAAGAGCCGTACCGATTCTCTCTTCTTGTAGATTTAGTGTTTCTGTTTTAATGTTTAGATCTTTGACCCATTTCAATTTCAGGACAGTGCATGCTGAGAGACATGGGTATAGTTTTAGTCTTTGGCATGTGAAAAATCAGTTTTTCCAGTACTATTTATTAAAGAGGCTATCTTTCTTCCAATGAATGTGATTGGCCCCTTTGTCAAAGAAAAGGTGACTGAGCAAGTGATTTTTGCATCTTCTAATCTGTTCCATTGATCCTTAGGTCTCTTTTTTGGCCAGTATGATGATGTTTTTATCACAGTAGATTTTTAGTATAATTTCAAGTCAGGGATCTTGATGACCTTGCTTTGCTTTTGTTGTCCAAGATTGTCTTTACTATTCTAGGTCTCTTATGCTTCCACATGAATTTTAGGCATGTTTTCCTCAGTTCCATGAGGTATGCTGATGATATTTTGATTGGGATTGCAATAAATCTGTATAACTTTTTTTGAGTATGGACATTTTCATCTGTTGGTTCTTCGTATGCAGGAGCAAGAGTTATCATCCCATTTTCTGATATCCTCTTTAATCTCCTTTTTCTGAGTGCTGTAATTTTCAGGATATAGATCTTTCACTTCCTTTGTTAGACTGATTTCTCAGTATTTCATTTTTTTCAATGCTATTGTGAAAGGTGGTGCTTCCTTAATTTTCCTTGCAGTGTGTTTCTTGTTTGTGTCCAAGAATGTTGTTGATTTTTGACTACGGACTTTGTATCTAGCTATGTTACTGAACTGAGTTATTAAATCTAGAATTCTTTTGGTGGATTGTTTTGGGTTTCCTAAGTAGAGTGTCATGTCATCTGCAAATAATGATAGTTTAACTTCTTCCTTTCTTATCCTTATTTCTTTTATCTTTGTGTTGTGTAATTGTGCTGGCTAATGTTTCCAGAACTATGTTGAATAGGGGTGTTGATAGTGGATATCTTTGTCTCGTTTCTGATTTTAGAGTGAAAGCTTATAGTTTTTTTTACCAGTTAGTTACACTTGCTGTCAGTTTATCACAAATGGCTTTTATCTGATTGAGATACAGATGATATATTCCAATTTTCTGTAGGGCTTTTATCCATGAATGGGTGTTAGACTTTGTCAAATGCTTTTTCTGTGTCTATTGAGATTAACATGTGATTTTGCCTTGGGCTGTATTGATGTGGTGTACTACATTATTGACTTGCATATGATGAGTCATCATTGCATCCCTGGGATGAATCCTACTTGGTCATGTTCTGTTTTTAATTTTTATTTTAAACAGAAGAAAAGTAAGAAATTAAAGTAAAACAGTTTCACAACAAGCCAATAGGAGAGTAACAATAATCAGCACATTGCACATTGTTATATTCACAGCAGTTGTTTAAGGTATAAGATATAGACATGAAACATTGTCCAGAAAATTAGCACAAAACTTTCACCTCAATGAATCAAGAGAAACCAGCTATATGACTATCTTATTTTTGTTATGATTAATCTATTATTTTCAAATAAATGTTTTGCATTAAAAATGAAATTTGAAGATAACCCTGTGAAAACTACTTTTCACTCAAAATTCTTTTTCTTTAACTATCTTAACTAATTTTTTTGGTCATGTTCTATAATCTTCTTAATGATGTGCTGCATTCTGTTTGCCAGTAGCTTATTGAGGATTTTTGTATCTATGTTTATTATGGAAATTGGCCTATAGGTCTATTTCTTGGTTGGATCCTTATTTGATTTTTGAATCAGGATAATACTTGTTTCCAGGAATGAGTTAGGGAGTTTTGCTTCCCTTTCAATTTCATTCATGAGTTTCATCAGTAGTGGCATTAGGTCATCTCTAAATTTCTTGTAGAATTCAGCAGTGAATCCATCACACTTTTCTTTGCTGGTAGGTTTTTATTATGTTTTCAATTGCATTGACTGATAGTAGGTTATATAGAATTTTTATATATTCTTGAAGCAGTTTTGGCTATTGATATATGTCTACCAGTCTGTCCATTTTTTTCTGTGCTTTTCATCTTATTAGAGAATAAGTTCAGAAAATAAGGATTGATGATCTGGATTTCCACAGGATTCATTGTGATTTCACCCTTTTCATTCCAAATTTTACAAATTTGAGTCTTTTCTTTCCTCTTTTTCATAAGATTCGTTAAGGGTTTATCAATTTTATTTAATCTTTCAAGAACCAGTTTAATACATTGATTCTTTGTATTGTTTTATTAGCATCAATTGCATTAATTTCTGCTCTGTTGTGTATAATTTTCTCCCTCATATGATCTTTTGTTTTGATTGCTTCTTTTTCTAAAAGTTTGAGTTTCAAAATTAAGTTGTTTGCTGAGTTTGCTCTGTTTTTCTGATGTGAGAAATCAGCACTATAAATATTCCCCTTAGGACTGCTTTTGTTGCATCCCGTTAATTCTGGTATGTTTCATCGGTATTATCATTTAATTGCATGCTGTTTAATTTCTTCTTTCATTTCCTTTGTAACCCATTGGTTGTTCATCAGGGTGTTGTTTAATTGTCATATGTTTATATAGTTTCTGTGGGTGTTTTTGCCATTGATTTCCAGTTTCACTGCACTATGGTCAGAAAATATGTATAGGATAATTTCAAATCCTTCGCATTAAATTAAGCATGTTCTATGGGATAGTGTGTGCTCTATTTTGGAAAATGTCCTTTCTTCAGTTGAGAAGAATATGTATTCTGATGTTGCAGGGTTGAACACTATAGACATCTGTTAAGTCCATTTGCTCACAGGTTTGGTTCTGATTTTTTTTTTTTAGTACTGGGGCTCAAACTCACAACCTTGCACCTGCCTGGCAGGCGCTTAAGCCACTGAGCCAAATTCCTGGCCCTATTTTTTTTTCAAGGCAGGGTTGCATTACGTAGTTCAGACTGTAGCCCAAGTGGGTCTCGAACTCACAATGATCCTCCTATCTCAGCCTCCTGAGTGCTGGGATTAAAGGTGTGCGTCACCATGCCCACCTTAGCTCTGATATTTCTTTGTTGATTTTTTTGTCTACTTGATCTGTCTTCTATTTGTTACAGTGTGTACTAAGGTCCCCCATTATAATTGTGTTAGAGCTTATTTGATTTTTTATGTCTGTTAACATTTGTTTTATATGGTTGGATGCACCAGTTGGTGCATACATATCTATGATTGTTATTTCTTCTTCTTGGATTTTCCCTTAAAATGTATTCAGTGACCTTTATCTTTTTTGATCAGTCTTGGTCTGAAGTTCACGTGTATGCAAATAGACTCACTACCACTGTTTTTTCAAAACAAACATGAAGTATTGTTTTCCATCCTTTGACTTTCAGTCTATGAATTTCTTTTTGAGTTAAATGTGTTTTTTGTATGCAACATACTGTGGAATTTAGCTTGTTGACCCATTCAACCAGTCTGTTTTTTGTTTTGTTTTTATCAGTAAACTGAGACTATTTATATTGAAGGTTATAACTGATATATATGGGCTTGTCTTTGTAATTATTTTCCTGATTTTGGTACCTTGTTTTTTCCTCTATTTTTAATTGTTTGCTCTGCCTGGTGACTTCTTTCTTGCATGGTGCATTCTTGGCCTTGTGACCTTGCTTATCTCTTTCTAAAATACCCTTCAGAACATTTTGCTGAGCTAATCTGATGGTCATGAAATTATTCAGCTGTTCTTTTGCATAGTAGTATCAATTTTCCTTTGATTTTGAAGGATACTTTTTGCAAGGTATATTGATCTGTGTTAAAGGATAATTTTTAGGGCTTGCAATACTTCACTCCAAGTTCTCCCCTTTATTTGAGGGATTTGTGATGAAAAGTCTGCTGGGATTTTCATGGATTTTCCTTTATAGGTGATTTGTTTCCTTTCCCTATACACTTTTATTATTCTGCACTTGTTTTGAGTTTCTGGAATTTTGATTATTATGTGCTTTGGTTTAGATTTATTTCAGTCATGGCTATTTGCAGTTCTATATATGTCAACTCTTTGTATGTTAAATTATTCATCCATATTGGGAAAGTTTTCTGTTATTACTTCTGTGAAGAGTTTTTTAATGGCAGTTGCCCTGTGTCTAGTTTTCTCACTGACTCTGAAAAATATTATGCTGTTCTTCTTTGCTTCATCTAGCAGCTTTTGGATTCATTTTTCATGCTTCCTTGGGATTTTTAAGATATCTTTCTTTTCATTGTCAGTAACAATGATCCTGTCTTCTAGATTTCATATTCTATCTTCAACTTTGTTTAATCTGTTGTGTATAATTTCAGTGGAATTTTTAATCTGCTGGATATCTGTTTGGATCTGTTTTGTGACTTCCATTTTTTTCTATATTGGGCATTCATGGTTTCCATTGCTTTTCTAAGCTCCTCAATTTTTTTTTATCTGTGTCTGCTCTAGATTTGTTGGGCATGTCTTTCATTTTGATTGGCATTTCTTTTTTATTTAACCTGAGAGATTTTATTCTATAGTCACATCCATTAGTTTTTTTCACTTCTGCTATCATTTCAGAAAGTTTGAGTTGGGGCTTCCCATTTCTTATATCTTGTGTTCTGGAGGTGTCCTGGGTGGGCTTGAGGTCTGAAGTTGCATTTTGCTTCTGTGTCTTTTAATTTTCCATTTTTCATTTTTTTATGTGTTGGTGCTTGTAGATTTCTTACAATAGATAGCTTTGTCACTGATATCAAGGCAGCTCTACTCTTTAGAGATGTCTTCAAAGTGTAGGTAGCTCTTTGTCTCTGTGTCTATCCCAAGAGCTTGCCTTTCTAATTTATCAAGAATGAGACTTTGCTATCTATTTGACTTGGCACCTCATCTTTTGGTACTAGACTACAGTGATGGTTATTACCCCAGACATTCACAGTGTTGCATATAAGGGAGAAAAACTGAGTACAGCATGTATGATATCCTCGCTAAAATGTACAACTTGAAATAACAACAACATCTACTGTGGTAACTATTAATTTGGGTCCTTAAACATAGGAGCAAGCTCTACAGTTACATAACAAAATCCAACATATACCAGGAACTTGTATGCAATGAGTTTCCTCTTGGTAGATTAATTTTATCTTATTTGTGGACTATCTAAGAGGGACAGGGGCCAAACAGAGAGATAAATGAGGAAAAAAATAGCAGAAGCAAGGCTACAAGGAAAGGGATGCTTACCTAAGTTTTGGGAAACTAGAGAAGAGCACAAGAGAGAAACAGTTAAAGAGAAACCAAAGAATATTGAAGTGAACCAGAAAAAGAAGAGACTATGCTCAGTTACATGACAATATCATAAAACAAAGAGAGATAATTGAGGTAATATAAACAAGATGAATGGAACAAAGCTTGAATCAAGATAGGAAACTTAAATAGTAAAAAAAAAAAAAAGCAAACACCAAAACAAACAAATGCCCATCCAAAGTAAGGGGCTGATTTTTGGCCTCTGGATGTGAAGGATGGGATAACCTTAAGTTGACAATAATTTGGATGCCCATTTCTCCTTACAGTGTTTTTCTCTATGGTGCTCTCCCAAGTGCTGTGGTACCAAGAGTGGGGAGAGCCCAGGGTTCCTCCAAGGCCCATATACATTTGTCTCTTCTCAGACCTTGAACAAACTCCTCTGTTTCACACCAATAGCTCCTTTTGCCCACTGGTCATAGGGCAAGGGGAGTGCCCTTGTCCCATCACAGGACAAGGCTGTTTGCCTGTGTGCACACTGTGCCAGCATGGTCACTGGAGCAGAGTCTAGGTGGTGCTAGTGCCTCCTCTCAGCAAAATTTCCCCTAGTCTGCTTCCTAGCTGCTGGCAATCCACTGTGACTAGATGGTTCTTCCCTTCTTCCACTCCAGGACTTTGGCAGTGAAGCAGCTTAGAACTGTTCCTGTGGGGTTTTCCCTGAATCCTTTGAAATAAAATGGTGGCCATTCCTGCCTGCTCCTGTTCCTCATGACTGTGAATAAAAACAGTACTGATGCACAAACTGCTCATTCTGTTTGAGAAACAATGTCCCACTGTGCTGTGCTTCTTCCACCAGGACAAACAGGGCCTACCTCATTTATTAGTTTATTAGGTGTTGGAGTTTTATCCTCCTTTTAAAAATCTCATTTACCCTTTTAACCTCTTTCCTTCTTTTTTCTTTATTAGGTTCTCAAAGTTTTCTTTATTCTTTTTCTTGTGTGCTCTTCTGTTACATTTATGTAAAATATTAATTTCCTTTTATGCTTCAGTAGGATTTTTTTTTCAGTACCAGGGATCAAACTCACAACCTCATGCCTTCCAGGCAGTCACTCAAGTCACTGAACCAAGCTCCCAGCCCTGTTTTTTGTTTTGTTTTGTTTTGTTTTGTTTTGTTTTTTTGAGCCAGGGTCACACTATGTAGTTCAGGTTCAGTAGGAGTCTTTATCTCATTTTTAATTCCTCCTCATATCATATTGACTAATTTTTCAAATTTTGCATTTTTTATTCGGGGTCCCCCATTCCCTCTATCTTTACTATTCTAATCATCCAACTTAATTAATCTTGAGATAGTTAGATCTATGCTAATATTGATCTATTATTAGTGGAGATTTCATTTTTTTAGTAGATATCTACTATAATTCAATATTTTGTTTGTCATAGTATTTATACTGTATCTGTTGTTATAGTATGTTAATATTCAGTGTGTTTTTGACTCTATCAGCTTTATTGATTTTATTGCTATTGCAAACATAACACGGTTGCTAATGATTGGTTTTCTTTGTATGACAATATCTGGATTGTCTCTGTGTCATCAACAGTAACATGCTCCATTCCCAGATAACTGAGTGCTTGGCCAAATATGCTGAATTTTCCCACCCAAATATACAAATGTAGATGAATCTTGGCTGTTATGGTTTCAGATGTGGTTTTTTTGAGGTAATTGGATCTAGGGCTTGTCACTGTTCATGGTTCAATGCTGGGAGTAAGGTACTGAGATTAAGGGAGGGTGATTGCTGGATCAGTCCACTGGTTGGCTTGGCATTGGCCTAATCCAAGCAGTCTGGATAAGATAATAGGAGAAGAAAAAGGCTTGCTTCCTCTTGTTATTTTTGGTGTCTTCTGCTGCCATGAATTGTTTCACCTTTGTCATGTACCACCCTACCTTGGAGCCAGTCGATTATGGACTGAAATCTCTACAAACTGTCAGCTAAGTAAACCTTTCCCCTTTAACTTTGGGTGTTGGGCATCTTGTCCTAGCAATGAGAGAAAAAAAAGTAAGACACTGGGAGAGAGGCAAAGTCCTACACTTAGTCACACCCAGGGTGAAACATTTGAAAGCAAACTGCAGGTAAAGAAATCTCCATATTAACAAAAAGTCTTCCTCTACAATCAATCCACAATCCTCAGCACAAAACAAAAAAACAAAATCAATAGAAAAATGAAAAGATAGTGCAGCAAAATGCCTCAAAAAGCTGCAACTCTCCAAAAGCTGACCTATGGGATTTCAGTGGGAGGAGGGGTTAAAAAGAAACCACATAGCCAAATTATTCAAAAGATAACAGAGGAGAGATAAAAACAGATCAATAAGGTGTTTAATGAATATAAAGAAGACACAGTGCTACCTCAGTTCAGAAACTTAGTTCCTTCCATGATTCCAGTCACAAAATGTTTGTAATTCAGTTGCAACCAGAATTGTAAAAGAAACTCCATGACCATAATCATGGAAATGATTAAATTTGTGAACTGAGGTACCACTGTATGTCTAAACACATAATAGACCTAATAAACAAAATGATCAGCAAGTTTACAGAAGACAATAATATAATGTTAGCTAAGCTAAATAAAATGATGCAAAACATGAATGGCCAGCTTAGGAAAGAATTAGTACATGACATGGTAAGAAACAAAAATTGAAGAAATTAGAAATTCGGTTGAAAATATGGGCAGCAGAAGTGACCAATGTGAGGGCAGGGTGCAGAAGTACAGATTGGGTTACTGTTGGAGAACACTTCTTCAGAGATACACTAAAGACCACAAGAGATCAATAAACATGAATCCAACAGCTTCTAGAAGATTAGAGAAGACTAATTTAAGATTCATTAGAATTACTGAAAATGCAAAACACAGCAAAAATGGCACAAAAAACCTGTTTGCTGAAAACTTTCCAAAGATGGGGAAAGAATTTAAAATAGAAATAAGAGAGGCACTTAGGACATCAAAGATTTATCATCAGAAAGGGAACTCTCCCTAACACATCATAATTCAAATCTCAGAAGTCCAAACCAGCACAAGGACTGAATCTTAAAGTTTGTTAGAGAGAAATAAAATTCAGAGCTGGGCATGGTAATGCATACCTGTAATCTCAGCACTTGGGAGACTGAGACAGGATTGCCATGAGTTCAAGGCCAGCCTGAACTCCATAGAGAGATCTTATCTTCAAACAAATCTGTTAGAATCACGGCAGACTTCTCAACACAAATCTTAAGAGTGAAAAAATCTTGGAGTGAAATGTTTAAATGCCTAAAAGAAAATAACTTCCAATCCAGTCTGATACATCTCGCAAAGTCATCTTTCATCATTTTTTCTATTTAGATCAGGTAAATTGTGGTTATGGTGACTCAAATCCTCTGTGTCTTCTCCATAGCCTTCTCTCCCTTCTACCCACATTGTGCTAATGAGCCCTTCAGCAAATCTATTTGATATTGATGATTGTATTTTGCGGCTGAAGTTTTCCTTTTATGTTATTATTGTTGTTCGAGAGGGGTTTTTTTGTCAAATCAGGGTAGTTAGCATATTCATCACCTAAAATATTTGTCATTTCTTTGTGGTGAGAACATTCAGAATTTTCTGTTGGAGCATTTTGAATATTACTGAGTATTACTGCTAAGTATAATCACCCAACTGTGGAATAAGATACCAGAATTTTGTTCTCCTATTTAATTAAAACATTGTCAATGGGTTCAATATTACAGTTTTAAAATTCCATTTGATTTCTTCCAATAAGTTCTATTTCTTTGCAGAAATTTTCTATTTTCTTTATGTCTTTCAAGGAAATAGTGATTGCTTGTTGAAGCATTTTGATCGCTAAAGTTCTTGTCACGTAATTTAAATATCAATTCACTATGAAGTCAACATTCTAAACTTTTCTCATTTTCTTTGTTTGTTTGTTTCTTTCTCTCTTTGTATTTGGTGTGACCTGTGTTTACTTATTTATCATGGACATGTTGGATTCTGGATTATGCTCATTCTTTTTAAAAGCAGACTGTTCTCCTGTTGAGACAGAGCTATAGTTGAAATGAGACAAGTATATTTGTTTAGTCTCCTGCTGGACCCTACTGACACAGTCTACCAAAAACTGAGTGTGGTACAATTTACCACCTTCCAGGTGTGTGAGATGGAAATTTATCTCCCCCTCTGCCCCAGTGTCATCTTCCCAGTGAAAGTAGAGGCATGCAGGGCAGGGTCCTGAGTAAGCTCTGCTTATAGTGAGGCTGTAATCTCTCTAGGGAAGGAAAAAGAGTATGGCTGTTCTGTTGTTGAAGAACATAGAGGCTCAGCTCCCTACTGCGAGCACATGAACAGGAAAGAGGGCAGAGTAAAAACTGCCCCTTCTTGGACCACCTCATTAAGTTTTATTTCTTCCAGGTGACAGTGAAGGATTGTTTCTCTGGTGGAACCTTGACACTAGCAGGCAGGGGACTAGGAAGAAGGCTGGGTAGGTGAGGATTCGGCCCTCGACTGGCCCCACTGAAATTATGGGGTATTGGACAGTTCTTTTTTCATAGCATATGTTTGAAGTATAGCAAATATTGTCAAACGTTTATTGTTTTGTTAAGGCCATCCTTTTCATAGATTTTTTAAAATATGACTACAGGCTTTTTCTTAGAGCATTTTATTCTGTGTTTGTTAGTGACCTTGAGATGAAGGCACTGCTTGACTTTGCAGAGCATATGGAAGCAATAAGGAAACCCATGATACTCACTATTAGGTTGACCCTCAAGTCATAAAGTCTCTAAGCATCTTTATACTCTTTAAAGTCTTGTTTCTGTGATAGAAAAAAGAATGGAGAATGGATTAGGAGAACACAAAAAGGTTTCTTTTAAATAATAATGAAAAGAAGTTCAGGAGAAAGGAAGCTACTTTATTTTCAATGGAACCAGAAATACATACCTTCAAGCATTTGAAAACATTCATCCAGCTTGTTTTTTGTTTTGCTTCAGAAAGTTAGCCCAATACAAACTAGCCTGCCATATTCAGATGTGTCTACATGCTTCACTTTGAACAGAAAGGGTTTACTAGGAAGAAATGTCTAGAAATGAAGGACCCTGGGAAGGAAGTGTCCTCTAACAGCACATCATTCCACACCTCCATAGATAGTGTATGCTTTAAAAGAAGTGGAACTGTTAAAAATGTATTTCTCACCTTGATTTGTTGCTTCCGCCATGATGCTTCTGTAGAGAAAGGATTCAAACCTAGCAGACTCAGTAGTAAAGGAAGAGCAAAATTTCATTCAGCCACCAATTATGTATTAAATTATTTTCTTATTTGTTCTTCTCAAATAAGTATTTAAACTTACTATGTCTCAGGACTCTAAAATGAGAGACTAGGGAAACATGAAGTTATTATGGCTGTCTACCTGAAGCTTCCAGTATTGTGCAAAACAAATCCTAGATATATTATTATTAGTGAAATAAATATTTTGAAGAAAATGCACACAGTTCTATAAGAACTTCTTGGTGTCCTTCGATTGGTCAGGAGTTTTAAGTAGACCTCATAGAATTGGTCATAAAACACAGGGTGGGTCCAATAGAACAAGTGCCCAGGTTACTCAGGTTGCACATAGAGCTACAGCATGTGAGAGGGTCTTGAGGCAACAAAGAATGGGTATGGCTAAGGATTTTAAGGCAGATTAAGTTATTTATCACTAGAGTGGGTATGTTCAGGGACCAAGAAGAAAAATCCTGAGAGATGAAAAGAAAACAAGGACCATGTTCAGGATCAAGATATGTTGAAAATTTTTACCCTTATTCCAAAGTATTTGCAGGAATTAATGAAGAAAATATCCTTTTAGATTTATGGCCATGGTGGTATGGAGAATGAGTTGGAAAGGAAAGAGACAGAAGACAAAATTTGGTTAGTGATTATATTTGTCTGTCTTGTTCAAGAAAATAGAACCAATAGAATATGCATATATATGCAACAATTACACACATGTACACTTTCATCTATTTTTCTATATATGTCCATACATTGTCTATCAATCATCTATCTATCTATCTGTCATCTA
>RJWM01041083.1:0-15247 GCA_004363535.1 Dasyprocta punctata
TAGGGCCAGGAGTAGTTTGGCTCAGTGACTTAAGCGCCTGTCTGGCAGGCACGAGGTTATGAGTTCGATCCCCGGTACCGAGGAAAAAAAAAAAAAAGACAGATGGAAGTCGGCAGAACCACCCAAGCACTCTTGATAACAAATGAAGCAGACCACTAACGTCTCACAGAGCATAGTGAGGAAAAACAACATCTTCTACACAAATCACCTCAGACCGACCCAGTACTTGGCCATTTTTTGCACAAAAACATAGGCAAAAATCTCTACAGCAATTCCTTCATTGGCAATATGGGCTGTGAAACAAGAAGTTGGCATGGTAGGCAACAATAGATATATGGAACATGTGGAAGAGAATCTAAACGGAATCACTGTTTTCTCCTCCACCAGTTACCAAGTCCCACAAGTTCCCCAGGGAATGAGAGGTGACGCCTGATAGAATTCTTGCTAAAGGGTGAGAGCTCATCACACCCAACAAATTCTATCCCTGTCTTCATGGAGTGCTGAGCTACAGAAACTCCTCTATTAGTAGTACAGAGATCTGAACCCAGGAGCCTCTATCTGAATACTACAGAGCAAGACCTTGGTGTCTTGATTGTTGGCTTCACACATCTATCCCCACTTCTAGTTGTTTACTAAAGAAACAAAAACATGAAATAAGAAATTTTTGGATCTGATCTTTTTGCTCTCAAGTACATGAAGAGCAAAAAGATTTTGTAAGAGTCTTGTACCACCAAAGAATAAGACTCATAGCCAGGGCCTGCAAGTGAAGATTATAACCAAGTTCCAGAGTAGCCTGTTTTCTTAATGGTGACAGCCATTGTTCCTGGATGCTGAGTGAGAAGGCAGAGCCAGACAAAGCAGATTTCATCTTCTTCTGAAAAGGGATTTTTATCAATATTATTTTCAGGGAAGTAATCTTCCGTCGAATTCTGAACTTATTACCCACTAGACTTAAGGTTTCTCCTTAGATCCAGAATATTTTACCCAATGTGGAAAGATAAAGGGGGTAGTTATATCAATCCCCAATTGCTTTATTTAAGACAACTACTTTAAAAGTTCAATTTTAAGACTTTCAATAAGAACTAGCCCATAATCAAATTCTGTTGAATCCTTCTGACCTCTGGATTCACAATGGGCATTATGGTTTATTCTTTAATGTACATTAATTTGGTTAAAGCAAGATCAAGACTGCGCACCTCAGCATTCTACTTGAATGAAGAAGAAAGCATTCAATTCCCCTCCATAGCAAATTCAGCCTTCCACAAGTCAGTTCTGCCAGGGCCCTGATGGCTGCATTGCACAAAGTGCTTTGCGAATGTTTTGCTGGGTTTTGTTGCTAGGTGATGACTGGGGGAACTTTGCAATTCCTGCTGAGAGGTTTTAAAAAAAAAGAAAAAGAAAAATGTGCCTGTAACCACTTTCATATTAAAGAGGAGGAAAAAAAAAATAGGGCAGCCTGCACCTTAATTCTTCAAGGGTTACTCCTTACCCTGTACTCCCCCTTAGAATCCTCACAGAGAAGCTGCGACCTTGAAGACACGTCGCACACAACACTAGAGGGAAAGCAGGGAGTGATATTCGATTTATCACCAACCAAACCAGAGGTCATAAACCAGAACTGGTCCGAGGTCCTCTTTTAACTTTGAACTAGAACTTAGATCATGGGATGAGGGAGACAGAAGAATTGAGGAATGGGGTGACTCCAGCCCATCCTCCCTACATTCTTTCTCATTCTGCATCTTAGTAAAGACTTTGCTTTCAAAAATTGGCCTGAAGCAAGAGTCAGCTTGTACCTGAGCTGAGTCTCAGAAACCCTTGGCCTGGGCCCGACTTTCCAGGCAAGCAGCAGGGATTCCTGGGAAAGCCCTGAGGCCTGTCTGGGGCCTGGTCCCGTGTCAATGATTGATGAGGACAAGAGCAGGAGGTGACACACTGTGAAATCAGACTGAGGCACAAAGAGTTAATCCTTGGGCTTTTTCCAAACTGGGTCCTTTGAGGGAAAAAATAATATTTATTCCTTCCTTTGTTAATTTTGCAGCTAAAAAAGCACTCTTGATATCTTATTCACTAGGCAAGATGCCAGCCTGCGACCTCCATAAAACTTCAGGAGATAAATACCTCACTAGTGGCAGTAATTATTTGTCCTCGCATTATCATCATCAAATTATTTTAAACTGCTGATTTAACAAGTACTGTATTGTAACCAAGATAGAGAGAAGCACAGTTAGTCTCTGCATACAAATTTTTTTTTTTCACAAATTAGAGAACCTACCTATAAATCACAGGGAAGAGAAAAAAACTGAAAAATTACTACTCTACCACCTTGGGTTTCTCTATTCTCAGAAACTTGGAAACAGCTTGGAAGTATGAGTCCCCTTTCTCTCTTTCACTAACTCATTCACTCTTCCTCACCCCCAACCGGGTCCTCTCCTGGGAGGACAGGGAAGGCCATGTGTGTTTTTGACTCAGCTACCCAGGCGAGTTTCTTGTACTTTCACACCCTCCATAGCAGATGCACAAACTTTAGCAGAGTCCTTTTAACACTTCATTAATTATTGAGCTGTGCCAGGAGTAATTATTGGGCTATGCCAGGAGTCCTTTTCTCCCACATCAGTAAACAGTAATTTAGAGAAGGGGGGTTATAACCCTGGGGTGAGCAACGTTTTCCCCCCACAGCTGTGTGGTGAGCTCAACAATAATGCATATGTTTCAACAAATGAGGAGGTCCACAGCCCAGCCTCTGTTGCATGCAGGAAATATTATGGGCCAGCTACAAACCCCACCAGGCTAATTGTGTGACACACAATTTGGAACATCTCATTTGCCAACGTATCCAAGATATCTGTTCTGACTTTGTGCTTTTGTCCAAACTTAATAATAATATCTAATAACAGCAAAGGAATTGACTTCCACGTTATCCTTGATATGCCATAGTGGAAACTTGCTAGTGCTAACAGTTTCTGTCAATTGCTAAAGATTTCTTTTGCCATTATTCAGTAAAATTTTCATTCTTTATGTTCTCGTCAATTAATAGATGTTTCACAGTTACTTGACAACCTTAACCAATTCTGGAACTCAGTAAAATAGAAATGATTTTTTTTTTTTGCCTATAATTTTAGTTACATCAAACATAGAAAAGGTTTGTTCAAACGAGTGTTCCTGTAACTACTTGGGGCAGTAGTGAGGGTAGCTACTTGCTTTTTGCATTGACGGGAACTGGAGGTTAGAACATTTCTTAGTGTAAAATTTTCCCATGCCATATATTTGAAGTATTTCCAAATCATCTCTCTCTCTCTCTCTCTCTCTCTCTCTCTCTCTCTCTCATGGAAGAGAACTCATCTCAACTCTTCTCACTTTTTATGTGGCCAGCATTTAAGTGGTCAATCTCCTTCACAATAGAAATCTGGCTACTCTTCGCTCCTGCCCATTCATCCCTCAATGGACTTGCAGGACAATCTGTAAATAATTCAGGATAGCTAGCAATGCCTAAATCAATGGGTTTCAAACTTTGGGGTGAATAAGAAACTCTTATTGCTAAGGATGCATATTCCAGGGCCCCTTGTTCCTTCAGATTTGATTTTAGAAGGTATTCAGGTACTCTACAAAGACTCTTTGAGAAAAAACTGATCTCTTCAGACTCTCAGTTAATTCTGCTGAGAAACAAGATCACCAGCATGCTTCCCATCACCAAACTTGATGGTCAGTTCTCTGTTCCCTTCTCACACATACTGGTTGCTCTAGTCTTCCTGAAAAGCCCCTTTCACTTCACCTCTCAAACAGCCAGTCCTGCTTTCCCTACTGCATCATTCATTATCTGCTAACACAGCTTCCTCAAATAGCTTCTAGGACACCTGAAACCAACCGCCACTGTGAGTTTTTACAGTTTTCTTCTTCCTTGACACAACTTTCTTCCACTCATGATGATGCCCCCTCTTAGCGACTTCAGGTCTCTGCTCAAAGAGCAACTCTGCAGAGATACCTTCCCTGACCAGATTAGGGAATCACACCCACCCTGCTCACTTTCCCCTGCCTTGTTTTCCCTAAGCATGTATCACTATTGACATTACAATGCATGCTATTTGCTTATGCGTTTATTTTCTGCCTCTCCAGTAAGAATGTAAACTACATTCTTACTGTTTTATATGTTTTAATGTTTTATATGCCACCATTGCCTTAATGTCTAGTGAAATGCCTGCATATCGCAGGCCCTTAAAATATACTTATTAAAAGAATGAAAAAGCAATGGTACCATTCTCACGAGTCAGGCGAAGCCTGAACATGGCCCTACAAAGGCCTGCTGCCCCGAACTCCTCACAGATCCCACCCGTGACCTGGCTACAATAATCTATTCCCTTGTTTGGGGTACTAGATTTGTACAAATGTGGCATCCGTTCTCATTCACTTTAAGGGCAGCGATGTCACACAATTGAGTCACAGTGAGCTTCTGCAGCTGCTAAGTGGCCTGGCCCTGTGCAGCTGCATATTTGGAATCAAGTTCAGGATTTCACATCCATCCCTATTAATGTTCTCTGATGAAATTTGCCCCAGCCTGTTAAAATTATTTTGGATACTAATTCTGTCATTAAGCATGTTCCCATGTCAGTCGCTCTTCCACCTTCATTTATATGCCTGTCGATTCCCTTTCTTGTTCTAATTATTGACAAAAAAAAAAAATAGCAAAGAGGAGTCAAAAAGCAAGGTTTGCACCTGGGCACCGACACATACTAGCTCTGTGACCAACCTTAGTCAAAATAATTAAACTCCCTGACCTCTTTTCCTCTACATAAAATGAGATTCTAATTTGTACCTTATGAGGCTACTACAAGAACTAAATAAGCTTATAAAGTGTTTAGTGAAGTACATAGTATATATCAGCCAGTTATCCTAACGTTCCACACAGTATGTGACACTCAACAAATTCATGTTGGTTTTTTACCAGGACGCAGGCACAGACAATTTATGTGGTATGACTTTGCTCATCAATATTGTCAACTGTTCTTTAATTGGGCTTCTTTGCAATTCAATTAATTCCTCGACTGGTTACAAGTACATCTCCTGGTACCAAGGTCCTATTTGCCATTCTCCATTTTATTTTATTTTAAAGACCAAGACAGCCAAATGTACTCTTGAACGATATGATCTTGAGTTATCCTTGTTAAAAAAAATTTTTTTTTATTTGGCATGATTTAGCAAACCCATTGCTTTCTTTTCTGTGCACATTCATAAATCATCATTTCCTCTGGGACTAATACCAGGATTACCAGTTTGTCTCTAAGTCATATGTCCTTCTGCTAGTGCTTCTTCCATATTCCATGATTCTCTTAAGACACGGCTGTTTGTTATCACGGAATGCTCTGAAATGTTCACTATCGCTGCCTTAAAACTAAGCTCATTTGAAGTTTTCCTTAGCACCCTGGGATGGGTAGCTCAAAACAAGAAAGCACTAAGATGCTTGCTTACAAATTCTCACACACTCCAAGTTATAAGAGTCCCTTACCAAAACTATTCTTACGCTTGATAGTTATTCCTATCTTGCTGTTAGGAGGGAGGGGCTGGTTGGAAAAGGCAGGTCACCAAGACCTCGAAGGGTTTACAGCACTGTGTTACCCTTTCTGACTCCGCCCTTCACTCTCTCTGCTTCCTACCAGTCTTGAGATGAGCTACTTTTCCTCTATCATGCCCTCCACCATGGTACTTCTTGTTTGGAGGTGGCCAACTACGGACTCAAACGTCTACAAATTGAGGGCCAAAATGGACCTCTCCTCTTTCAAGTTGCAGGTGCTGGGTATCTTGTCCCAGTGTTGAAAAAGTGACTAACAAATATTTCAAAAATAGAAAGCCAGAGACCTCCTTTCCAAATAAGTATTCAGGAGAATTCCTTGTTCTATTAGCTAAGAGCTAGGGCCTTATGCCTAACCATAGAGTTCCAGAAGGGAAATCCTATCAGCTTCAAGGGTTGCCATTTTAAAGGAAAGCCTTCCAGGACTGGTCACTCAGTAGGAATTTTACACATACTAGTGCCCATTATTAAGATCAGCCTCCAACCTAATATTGCTCTCTTCTGAATCTTCATAATATTTTCTCCACACCTCATTTGGGAGCTTTGTGACATTCCTTCCACAGGGAAAGAGCCTCAAGTAGTGAGACTGCAGTTTATTCACCTTCACATTGAAAATGAATTAATGCATTAATTAATTAGTCTAAAATGATGAGGATGATGTTACTAGTATCTTTGTTTGTACTACCTATATGCTTCTAGGTTATCTTAAAGAAGTCCTTCCTAAAGTCCTCAAACAGCTCAGTCTTCACTTACTTGTTGAATCTCTTCTGTATGTAGAACACTAAAGCAAATTTTTTTTCAGGATTGCCTGAATTGTGGTAGCTTTTGCAGAACAGTGGGTTACCACTAGCTGTATTTGATTTATTTATGTGACTTTTTAAATAAAAAGCCTCATGGCTCACCACCAAGGAATGAAAATTCTTCAGCACTTTGAAACTTAATTAAATAAAGTAAAAGATTTGAAAATGTTTTCCATTACCATAAGGTAGCTTTTCTTATTATTAATTGATTTTAACTTTGATAGAAAATCATCTGACCTCCAGAGCAATTCAGAGCCACTTTATGGGAAATATTCTTACTACTGAGCCATCAACAACTATGGAACTGCTCAAAACTTGTATTTTTAGGCAAGAGAAACATAAACTGCACAGATGTGAATACCCAGGTTCAGGTCAAAGACTTAACACAGTCCTAAATAGTATTTCTATGACTTCATAGGTTTACAGTTTGGTTACTGTTACTCCAAAGGCAGGAAAATTTCCACAAAGTTCCATTTACACTCTCAAAGAATACAACATGGTCTCTGCCCACTATGAGCCTCGTTTATCTAAAACAACGTCAAGAAAATTCAAGGCACATCCAGTGAAATACAATGGAAAGCACAAAAGTAAACCCACAGATTTAGAATCACTTTATTTTTGACAAAGTTTCCAAGAAGACACAATGAGAAAAGTTAGACAGAAGGAGTAACTGAGACCCACTGATTCAAACACTCAGTGTATATTAACCTCAGCAGAGATCTGTTGGGGAGCATGATGATTATAGTTAATAATAATGTGGTACATATTTCATAACAGCAAAGAGAGCAGACTTTAAATGCTTGCATCACAAAAAATAAGCGTGTGTGGTGATGGATATTGTTATTGGCCTCATTTAATTATTCTATAAATATATTTGGTGTAGTTCATTTTCCATTCCTATAACAAAATACCCAATGAGTAATTTATAAAGAATAGAAGCTCATTTGGCTCATGGTTCTGGAGGACAGGAAGTCCAAGACCATGGCACTGGCATCTACCCAGCATCTAATGAGCACTTCCTTTTTGCATCTTATGTTGGTGAGGGCATCACATGGAGAGACAGAACAAGGTACTCAAGAGAGCTTTTATGATAAAGTCACCCTCTCAATGACCTATCAAGACAGAGCAAGGTATTCAAGAGAGCTTTTATGATAAAGCCACCCTCTCAATGACCTATCAATCCATTAGTCCATTAACCCATGAATGCATTAATTCATTCATGACAGCAAAGCTACTCATGACCCAATCATCTCCCAAAGATGCTACTTCCAAATGCCATTAACATGAATTTGGAGATTTAGTTTCTAGCCCACAAAATTTGAGGGAAGCACACAAACACATAATAACATTATTTGCAGGGAAAAAGAAAAGTATTTTAAACAAATCTGTTCTTAGTGACAATTATCTAATAATCTGACCAACTAAGCCAAACCAAATTTAATCAAGGAGCATATATATGATGGTATGTTGGCATTTGATATCTTTTAAGATAGGATATTTTTAGTAGACAAAACAATTGTGTCTTTACTGTTTTCTTTAGAGTTATAATTATGGTTTAGGTGAATTTTTGCATACATGTATCAATATGAACTAAAACCTTTCAAAAATAAAAATCTTACTGGAGAACTCCAGAAAAGATCAAATGAATCAGAATCACAAAATCTCCTTCTCTCAATTCCTAATAGCTTAAAATAAAAAAATTAGTTTAAAAGAAGTTATAAAACAAGCAACAACAGCTATCAAACTCACAAAAGAGTTCATTCTACTGAACTAAACTTAGAAAGTTGGCCAGAAAAGGCAAGATTCTGTTTTAGCAGAACTCAATTTCTAAGCCAACTTCTAACCTTGTAAAAGCAAAAGGAAAGAAACAAAATGTGAGAATTTCGAACAGTACTTTTGAAGCAAAGGAGACAAAATTAAGTAGACTGCCCTAAGAAATGCTGAGGAGGAACTCTCACAAGTAAAAATTTCTTTATGATACCCAGGACCTCTACCAAGCACAAATAGCAACCTGAACAAGCCACATGTTAGGAATCCTTGCTGGGCTAGGGGAGTAAATTGAAGCTTGTAGGATTATTGTGCACCCTTCGCAAAATGAAGTGGATTGTGGAACACAGTATTCAGTGGGTTCTCAAAAGAGCAAATCCCTAGGCCCCCAGGAAAGGCTGTGCTGAACACCAAGGGAGCTCAGCCCCCTCCACCCACCAGACTTCAAGCACACAGAAAGCAGCATACCAAAAATGGACAGAAATGGCGTCAAGAAAAAAAATCAAAGTATACAATTTCGACTGAGCTTCCCACATTAAGCCTAAGTAATCTGAAAAGAAATGGTATGGTGCTATGGTCTGTGGATATGACTCCGCCCAGAATTCATGCGGTGAAATCTAACACCCCCGGGAATGACATTAAGAGGCAGGGCCTTGGGGAGGTAGTTGGGGTTCTCAGACCATGAGTGGGCTCAGCCAGAAGGCATAATCTAGGATGCAGCGAACCCTTATGGGACATCAAGTTGGCTGACATCCTGATATTACACTTCCCTGTGTCTAGAACTGTAAGAAATAGATTTCTGTTGTTTATAAATTAACAGTCTGAACAAAGCCTGAATAAAGACAGGGCAACTTCATAATCAGACTGAAAAAAAAAACAAAAATGAATCAAGTATCTTAGGAGGCAAAAGCCTGATGAACAATTCAAAAAACATTATCTAAAATACTTATGGTTGCTTCATCTATACTTGAAAGAAAATTGTTCATCCAAGCCGGGCGTGGTGGCGCACGCCTTTAATCCCAGCACTCGGGAGGCTGAGGTAGGCGGAGCGTTGTGAGTTCGAGGCCGGCTTGGGCCACAACGTGAGCGTAAGGCCAGCCTGAGCTACATAGTGCGACCCTGCCTCAAAAAACCAGGGCCGGGAGTTTGGCTCAGCAGCTTAAGCGCCTGTCTGGCAGGAGCGAGGCTGTGAGTTCAATCCCCGGTGCCGCAAAAAAAAAAAAAAAAAAAATGTTCATCCAATAATAGTAAAATATTACAATTAAATACCAGGAATATAGGAGATCTGCAATCAAATTGAAAGTCAAAACAACATTACAATAACAATCTAATAAATGAATTAGTAAATAGAAGATTTACCTAATAAAGTATACAGAAATAAAGTGCATATACATTAATATAAAAGAAAAAGACAAATCATAAAACAATTATAGAGAAACTGTTAGATGTAAGAAGAGATAAAAATATTTACAACATAATGATAGTTGATCACCCTGTATCAAAATGTCCCATGAATATGTTGGATATAAAATATTGAGAGATATGTAGGAATACTAACATGCAGGAAGAATTAAATCTAAATGTCCAAATGGCATATTATATACCAAAGAAAACTGACATCAAATCATCTACATAAAGTTATATCATGACAAAGCTATTGAACTTTAATAATAAAAAGCTTTATAGCTATCAGCAGAAAAAAGTAATATGCCAATAAAAAGAAAATATATCAGTCTGGCTTTTGACATCCACGAAACATTGGTTGACTGATTAATGGAGCAAAAGCTACAAAGTTGAAGAGAAAAAAGCATCTCTAACTAAGGATAGTACATCTGGTGATGTTACCATTTAAATAGGAAGGTAACTGGCCACATATAAATACACAGGAGAGAAATTAGGGACTAGAATACTCATACTATGGTATGTCACCCAAATAAATAATTGTTATGTAAGATACAAGAAGTGACATTTTTATTTCAATCCACTTAAATATATAACGAAGACTACACCAGGAAAGTTTGGATGCAGATTATATTATTAGTATGACAGAGTAGAAATTAATATTCAGATTCTGTTTATAGTAATCATAGACTATCTCATATTAAATGAACTCCCAAACATAAAATCATAAACCCTAGACAAAATATTTTAAAAGAAGTTTAATACAATGAAGAGCGGCCAAAGGTTGGCATGAATTGGAGAGGAGGGGGATTTTGATCAGAGAGAATTTTCCAGGCAGCATTTCCATTTGAACAGCTTTCACTCAGAGTCCTAATGTGTCCCGCAGGTCACGTCGCAACTATCTGGAGCAGGAAGCTACAGTCCTCTTGGCTTGAGAAATTGGAGAACCAAGTTTGGAGCTGCCAAAGCAGCTAAAAAGTGAAGAATTAAATGAAAGGAAAGCCCAGAAACTGGAGAATCACACATAAATGACCTGAATTTCTTCATAGAACTCCATTCAAGACACTAACTCCTGAAATGCATTTAAAGAAAAGCTCAAGCACAAAATTAAAATGTTCCCCTAGGAGCATGATGGAAGGTGGCAGTTAATTGGAAGGCTGAGCGAACTGAGGGGAGGCTGAAACCTGGTGTTCACCACTGAGAGGCGAGGAGGGAAAGGGGGAGGGTGGGGAAGGGGGAAAGGAGGAGGTTGAGGAGAGAGATAATAAGTCCTATGAGAAGGATAATAATAAAGTATACACACACGGAGAGAGAAACAACAAGCACCAGAAAACTGGAATGACTAAATTAGTATCAGACAAAATTGACTTTTAAAACTTAGAGGATTATGACCAGAGATAAAAAGATTTCTTTCATAATGCTGAAAGGCTCAATTCATCAACGCAATTTAACAATCATATATGCGTACGCACCAGTTTACATACGTGCAAAATGCAAGAAGCAAAAACTGACTAGTTGAGATTTTAACATCCTCCCCTCAATTATTAACAAAAAAGTCACTAAGAATCAGTAAAAATAGAAAGGATCTAAATAACAATATCAACCAACTTGACCTAAATGACATCAATGAACATCTAAAATTTTCAGAATATATGTTCTTTCCAAGTGCACTTTGAATATGGATCAAAATAGACCCTAGAAGGGAACCCTAAAGTGTCTCAATAAATTTCAAAGATTGGACTATTTTAGGCTATATTAAATAACTATAAACAAATTAAATTACAAGTCAAAAGTAATAAGACATCCAAAAATAATTCATGAGCTAAAGAAAATGTGTAAATTATGATATTTTAATAGACTCAAAAGGAAATTACAAAATAAAGATGATGGGATGTAACTACAGCAGTGCTTAGGTGAGATCTTGTAGCATCAAAACCCTATTTTGCATAAATGGAAAGGATTACAATCAATAAATTCCTATCCTAAAAAATAAAAACAAACCAAAAAACAAATTAATACCAAATTAAGCACAAGAATGGAAAAAATTAAGAATAGATATCAATGAAATGGAAACAAATGCTTGTGAATTTTTTATTGTCAGATAATTATGTATCATGATGTGGTACAGTATGAGGTTTTGTACATTTATAGGTTGTATATTAATCAATTCAAGATATATAGGGTATAAATTATCCCAAACATTTGTCATTTTCTTGTAATGGGAACATTCAACACCCACTTCTTCCAGCTATTTTGAATTCTATAATACTACATCGGATCATATTCATTATAATTGCAATAATTGCCCTCTCTCTGTGTACTAGAGCATCAACATGTACCGCGTGCCAATGTGTGTTCTTGTGAGTTTGTATCCAGTGAGCAGTTTTTTCCCTTTCTACTCTACCTCCTCAGTCTGCTAACCACTATTCCGAACCCTACAACTATGAACTTAGCTATTTTAGATTCCACGTATAAGTGAAATCATGTGGAACTTGATGATATATTTTCCTGGCTGATTTCACTTACCATTATGATCTACAGGCCCATCCATGCTGCCACACATGATAGGATTTTGTTCTTTTTAATGCCAAATGGTATTCTATTGATCCACTGATGGATAACTCAGTTGATTCTGTTATCTTTGCCATTGTGAATCATGCAGCAATAAACATGGGAATGCAGGCATCTCTTTGATATACTGATTTCATTTCCTTTGAATGTATACTCGGTAGTAAGATTGTTGGATCATATGGTACTTCTATGTTTCATTTTTTTTAGGAATCTCCACATTGTCTCCCATATGGCTATGCTAATTTTTATTCCCACCAATACAGTGAAACAGTTCCCCTTTCCCCACATCCTCACCCACACATGTGATTTTTTGTCTTTTTTATTGCTGTAGTCATTCTAACTGGGGTGGGGTGATATCTCATTGTGGTTTTGATTTGCATTTCTGTGGTCATTAATGAGCTTGAATATTTCATATTTACCAGTTGTATATATTCTTTTGAGAAATATCTATTCAGATCGTTTGCTCATTTTAAATTTCATTTATTTATTGTTTTATTTTTTACTTTCTTGTATACTCTGGATTTTGATCCTTCGTCAGATAGTTTGCAAATAGTTTCTCCCATTCTGGAGACTGTCTTTTCATTCTGTTGAGTATTTGCTGTAAGGAATCTCTCTAGTTTAATATAATCTCATTTGTCTACTTTTTCTTTTGTTATCTGTGCTTTTACATTCTTGTCCAAAAAAATCTTTGATGAGATTAAAAGTCACAGTATTTCCTATTTGCCTCTACTACTAGTTTTACAGTTTGAGGTGTTATAAATTTTTAATGCATTTTAAGCTGATATTTTCTACAATGAGAAATAGATGTCTAGTTTCACATCCAATTTTCACAGCACCATTTATTGAAGTGTCCTTGATTGTATGATTTTTATGCCTTTGTCAAAAACCACTGACTGAATTGCATGAATTTATTTATTTGGGTTACTATAGCTTTGTAGTATATTTTCAAGTCATTTAGTGTAATATCTCCTGCTTTATTCTTCTTATTCAAGACTTCTTTGATTATTTGAAGTCTTTTGTCATTCCACACAAACTCTGGGATTTTTTTCTATTTCAATGAAGCATACCATTGGTATATTGATAGGGACTGCTTTAAATCTGTAAATAATTTTGGGCAATATGGTTATTTTAATAATATTAATTCTTGTAATGCCTGAGCATGGAATGTCATTTCATTTTTTTTAATTTTAAAAAAGCAAAACAGAAAAAACGGGCTGTCACTTCATTTTTGTGATCTCTTCAATTTCTTTAATCAATGTTTTACAGTTTTTATTGTGGAGGTCTTATAACTCTTTAGCTAAATTTATTCCTAGGTTTTTATTTGGTTTTATTACTTTGATTTTTATTTTTGTTTTTGCTGTGTAGCTACTGTATATGCGACTGCTTTCTTAATTTGTTTTTCAGCTAGTTTACTACTGGCCTACAGAAATACTATGATTTTTTTTTTTTTTTTCAGCACTGGGGTTTGAACTCACAACCTTGCACCTGGCAGGGCAAGCGCTTAAGCCACTGAGCCAAACTCCCAGCAATACTATGATTTTTGAATATTTACTTTTTGAGCACGTTCTTAATTTCTAGCATTGCCTTGTAGTTTCCCTGCCCTGCGCCCTGTCTGTACAGCCAAAAGATAACTCTTTCTCTTTCCCCTGTGTCTGTTTCATAAATCTTTGAACCATCTATTGATCAATCAATTCAATCAATCTAATATCTATGAGGAGGAAATATTGATAAAGTTATTTTCAAGAGTACATTTTTATTTCCTGCTTTTCATAACTCCCTTTAATTACAAGGAAAACTCTGGCTCTCATTATGATCAATATATTTACCTGTTTGCTGAAGCCTAAAATATATTTACTCATCTGCCTAAACTCACACAAATTTATTTTGGAATTGCTAATCCATTACCACTGAGAAAAGCACATCTACCAATCAGAGTTAAATATTTGTTTACAGTTCTTCACTTTTTTTAAAGGTAAAATTTAAATACAGTGAAACATACAGAGCTGAAGTATACAATTTAATGAGTGTTGAGAAATGCATACACTTATATAATACACATCGCTATCAATATGTAAAACTTTTCTATCAATTCAGAAAGTTTTCTTATGCCTATCAAAATTAATTTCCTCCCTTATGGCAGTATACTTTCTGTTTGTCCATGTTTACTTTGTTTCCTGCAACTTCACTGAATTCATGGGTTGATTCTAACAGCTTTTTAATGGCATCTTTAGGATTTTCTGTAGACAGGGTTCTGTCATCGGCAGTGACAATTTGACCTCTTCTTTTCCAGTTTGTGTGTTTTTTGTTTCATTCTCTGGCCTGATTGCTCTGGCTAGGACTTCTGGTACTATGTTAAACAAAAAGAATGAAAATGGGCATCCTTATCTCATTGCCAATCTTAGAGGGAAAAATCTTAAGCAAAATGTTACCCGTAAGATTGTTCTATTGGTCTTTTGGGATAATTTCCTCTTATACCTAAGTGGGTTTAATGCTCAGTGCTGAAAAAGAAATCAAATCCTACACTTCAGATTCTAGTAAATTAGAATAAAATCAAATGTGCTTTTAATAGCTAGTAATATTATTTATACATACCTACATACCAATTCATCTATAAATCTCTGTATATGCATATAATATTGACTGAAGTAGTAGTCACCAATGCTGCATATATTAGATTATTTCTAATAAATTTTTCTGTCTTATTTCTTTACATATTTCTTATAGTTCTGACAAGTATATATAATTTTATTTTAAAAATAAAGTATACCCTTATATATACAATGGCACTTACATCACATTTACATTTTGATTCTCAAAACATAATGATATTCATTTTAATTTGATAAAATATTAACATGCTAAAGTCATTTCCAGTTCTATAAACAAACTAAAAACCCAACACAAAGTATCTGCACCACATTTCAAGTAATGAGTTCAATCACGTTAAGGTTATAATTTTGTTAGTCTGTTAATTTTTTTCCTCTCAATGCAACTAGAAATTAATTCTTTGTCAGTCTTAACAATTAGTGTTCTTATCTTTTTTTTCTGAGATAAAGATGACATTAGATCAGAATCTTTTCATTTTTCTTCCTTTAAAAAATTCATGGTAATAGCCTAGTCGTGACAAGCATTTGATAACATCATCTGC
>RJWM01041084.1:0-15101 GCA_004363535.1 Dasyprocta punctata
TTTTTGCTTCCAATTTTTTGGTATAATTTTAATAGTATATGTTTGCAGTAAATACAGTTTATAATCATCTTGAGGAGTGGGTATCTGTACAAAATACAGCTTGCTTCTGTTTTTAAATACCGTCCCCTCTCTTTTTCCTACCTATTTAATAATTCCCTTTTTACCATTTTCATTCTTATTAATATTATTAATCTTAGCTGTGTTTATGGTATATATTGCTTATATATATTGATGTTATGGATTAAAAACTTGTGGTCGATTTAACACCAACTTAATAAATCAGCATGGTGCTGAGTGTAGATGGCCCACCTGAGGAAAGTTGCCAGCATAAAAGCAGATGAAGAGTGAGGTATTGTGGGTTCTCTTAAGTATTATTGTTTGGAACCATTGGTTCTCCTGGAGGAACTTGTCATGGCTAGTTTCCCTGATAAGAATTTGATCATTATCATTGGAGGAGCTCAGAATCTTGTTGCTGAGAGAGGCCATGGTTCATGTTGGGGAAGTTCTGGTCCTTACACTGGCATTCCATCCTGGCTCCAGAGGGGAAAATGTGTGCTGCTTAACCTCCAAGAGAAGCTTGTCATGCTGGCTTCCTATGTGTACTCGACTATTCTCATCATCAGAAGAGCTTGGGACCTCATTGTCGCTGAGGATGACTGTGGTAATTTTGAAGGGATCTCTGGTCCATATTTTGAGCATTTCTTCTTGGCTTCAGTATAGAACACTCAACTTACTGGCACAGATCCTTCATCCTACTGGCATAGACTTTCTAGTTCCACCTTTGACCTTAGGGCCTTCTCAGCGCAGATCTGTAAAATGCATTTGCATGAGTCAATGCCATGGGATCTAGGCCTCCATTTGGACTTGTGGAAGGCATTGTCACAGGCTCTAGGTCTTCCATTGAACTCATGCAAGACATTGCTGTGGGATCCAGGCCCTCGACTATACTTTTCAGGTCTTTAGTGTTGTGGACAGATTTCCTTCACTTCTTGTATTTAACTCTGGGTGGCCATCATAAAATAATACTATAAATTCTGTGTCCTGTATGTAATTGTTCTCCTTGAAACCCCTGACTACAATCGAGATTATTTGTTTCCTGTACATGTATATCTTTATTGTACTTATTTCCTTCTACCCTCTCCACTAAGCTATCTTTGCTTTCTTTGACCCCTTCTCATTTGCAAATGGGCCATCTCCTTGTCTATCCATCACTTGTTTGTACTTTGCCTTACTCAAATGAGAGATACCTTATCGCATTTAAGCTTGTGTGATGGTTTATTTCACTCAGCATTGTATTTGCCAGCTGCATCAATTTTCCTACAAATGTATCAATTTTTTCCTTCTTTACAGTCAAGCTCATGTGTGTAGATAACACATGAGCATCTTTACAAGGTATGATACAAAATGAAGTGGATGCTGATTCTGAGTACCATCCAATGGAACAGCAGGACTCTAAAAACATCACAGTGCACCCTCATGCACCTTGTTCACTGCAACTAGCACCTTGTGACTTCTGGCTCTGTACCAAAGTCAAAATGACCATGAAGAGTAAGTATTTTGAATTGATTCAGGATTTCAAGATAGCCGTAACAGTACAGCTAAGTATATGCATGAAGGAGGACACCCTGAACTGCTTCAGAAAGTGGCAAAAACAATGAGATAAGAGCATTTAAACAAAGTGAGGATGTTTTGAGACGAAATAATGGCAATGTATCTTTTATTGCTATTTAAACTTAAAATTTTACCGTAAGTTTTGATCTCATTGAGTATATATTGGTTTGGAGAATGAAGAATATGATGATAGGAAGCAAGTAAGGTTTGAAGTGGCCCAGAGTGTCCTGTGGCATGGTCATCAACCCATAGATAAGATAGTCCACTCGTGAGTGTAGCACCACCTCATGATTTAAGCACTTCTCCTGGAGACTTTAATCAAGTCAAGTTGACAGTTAAAACTAACTGGCATGCTAGGTTCCTGAAAACTGTGGAATGGTTTTTTATAGCCTGAATCTAGCTGAACAGCTCTTCTGGTATTTCTGATGTCACTGAATCTAAACTGCTTCTTTGAGTTTCTTCTGCTTCTGTGACTGATGTTGTGTCTCTGACACTTTGTACCTGCCTTCCTCAGCCTCAAAGAGATGAAAGGGTTTGCAAATTCTAACATATCGAAGTATTAATATTTGCAGGCAAATACATAGATAGGGTGTATACTAAGATAAATTATTATTGTATTAATTATTTTTTAGAATTTGACTAGCTTAAGTAATTTGTTTATTTTGAAAGACAGAGTAAAGTTTTGGTTTAGTAGCTTATACTCAAATATAATGGGATCTATGAAGTATTTGATGTTTCCATTGATACAGTGAAACTTCAGTTTTGATAAGATTAGAAACATAAATCCACTAATAATCTTGATTTATTCTTAAAAGTTGAGTGTTTCAGAATTCTTGCCATGTTGTTGCCTGTGTCCCGCATGTGGGGATGAGGCTTTCAGGAGAAGCTAAGTAATTCCTCTTGGATCCTACTTTCTCTCTCTCCCTCAGCTTTCCTATGAAATCTCAAAAAAGTAGTAACTCCATTTTCTTTATGCAATTATTTCTGAATTAGGGCCTTGACCAAGAAGGTGGGTGAACCAAGATATCCTGGTGTGCACTGGCACAGGGCTGTGTCTCTTGTAGAGAAAGATAACAAGAAGTTATCATGTGTAGTTAACAGAATTCCTTGAAAAAACAGAGGAAAATGACCAATAAAAAGAGAGCTGTAGTATTTATATTTTCGCCTGAGAAATGCAAATTAAAATTTATAGCGGTTTTGCAAACAACTGTAAAGAGTTAATAGAACCTGCCCAAATATTATATCCCTATAACTCTTATGATGTGAACATATAGAAAATACTGAATTCTTTTATATTCATAAATATTTCTCTTTTTTTATTTTTATTTTTTTTCCGGCACTAGGGATTGAACTCACAACTTTGTGCCTGTCAGACAGATGCTTAAATCACTGAGCCAAATTCCTGGCCCTTTCTTTTATATTCAATCGAACGCTCATTCTTAAAGATGGCAAAGTAGGTACATAGGTGCTTAGCAATCATTTTTTTCTCTTCTCGTGTTTCCCATCTCCCTAGCAGGTAGGTAAGATTGTGTAATAGCTTCTAGCCAATGACAAATAGGAAGAAATAATGTGCATGACACCGGGGCAAAGTAGAGGTAAATAAGCAGGATCCTTTGACACAGGGACAGAACGCTATTTCTACCAGATACAGGAAGACCAATTTACTCACTTTGCTTGAAATAGAGGAGTTCCCTGGTATATGAAACTTTCATTGTTAGACCTGGGAATGCATCAGGCAAACTAGAACAATCTGATCACTTTTATGGTTTAGATCTGGGATGCCTCCCCACCCCGCTTGCCCAAGGCCTCCTGTGTTCAGAAGCAACACTTTCAGAATGTGATTGGATTGTAGGGCTCTTGTATTCATCAGTGGATTGATCGACAGATAATTTCAAAGCTCTATGTGCTGTTAGGATGTGGTTGGAGGTGAGTTATCAGATACATGACTTGGAAGGGTGCAGCTCCTTCCCTACTTCTGTTTGTCAGGAGCCTCTTCTTGTGTATCTCTACTTTTGCCCAATTTCTGCTTGCTGGTCACCACAACATGAGCATTTTCCTCCCACCCAGGTGCTTCCACTGTGCCATTTCTGCCTTAAACTGTAACTGGGAGTCAAAATAATTCCCTTCTTTATGTTGCTGACATCAGGTGTTTTATCCCAGCAAGGAAAGTGATTAAGGCAGTCACTCTAAATACAGAACCACTACAAGATGACAGAATTATGCTCCATTATTATGAACCCGGGTGGTTCCTCAGGGTCTATATGGAAAACATCCCCAGGAATTCAAATGGTGCTTGAGGGACAAATGAGTTTTTCTTGTGTCAGGGCACTGAGATTGTGAGTCTATTTGTTACACAATGGAGTGCAATTTGTTTATCTTGTGTAGCAAAAACAGCATCTTCTGTGAATGAACTTTGAGATTCTTTGCTAAGAGTTTTAGTGTGTACATTAATTTTTTAAACATATTTTCATCATTAGTCCTAAACACCATGAGGGAAAGTTGGATTCCTTCTTTGTTAATTTTAAATACTTGGTTCTTTGATTTTATCTCTGTTATGTCTTTCAAACCTGTCTGCCTCTCTTCAACATTTCTATTGACCTCAGGGCTCCAAGCAACATTAATCCCCACTCCTGTCTTTAATAGCCTCATAACCTGAGATATTGTTCCTTCCTACTCCAATTAATTCTTCACAATGTTACCAAGTTAATGTTCTCAATCATACTATTTCTGTGCTCAGATCATCCCATTGGCAACAAGTTGAAAATGCATTATACCTAATTATGACTTTAATTACAATCTCAGCCTCATTACTTACCATAGCCCTTCATCCTTGGTCACAATGTTTATCTAAATATGAACATTAGCCCTTTCCTAAACATTGCTGTTACATTTTAAGTGTTACAATAAACCTAATTTTGTCTGTGAATCTATGCCCTTTGCAATATGACTGTGTACCTCTTCATTTATATCTGTACTTTTTCTTGACTTGCTAGGGCCAGTGAAATGCAATGGAAACAATGTTATGACAGTTTGGAGCTTAGACTTCCAGGGACTTTGAATGCTTCTGCTCTTCCTGTCAGTTCTCTGACTCTGTCATGAGACTTCATCTTGGCTACCCTGTTTCAGGATGAGACCCAAGTATCAGTATAATCAGCCCATCTCTTGTGTCCAAAAACTTACCTGTATAACAGAGCCCATAAAATGTCAGAAAAGCCACCAAGCTGACCTGATGTTGACCAGGTGTGTGTAGGGGGGGGACCAAGTGACCAGCTCACATCACTAGAACTGCCTAGCCAGTTTATATCTAAATAGATATCTTAATAAACTAAATTACAGTTTTAAGTCATTAAGTTTTGGGATGGTTTGTTGGTAGCAATAGCTAAGTTACACCACATTCCATGTTTCACTTCTTCCTTTTTTATTTCTCTTGGTCTGTTTCTGCTCTCTTCCTTCTTTATTTTTTTATTTTATTTTAAAGAGAATAAAACAAATAAAACAACAGAAGAAAGGAGATCAAGACAAAACAATGCAAGCAGCACAGGATTTCTAAACAAGAGAACAGGAAATCAATAGTGGCTACCATTATGTCTTGTTTTCTTTGAAATAGTTGTCCATACCTTCAAACACAATGAATTCAAACAAAACACAATAGTATAAAATGGATAAAAACAAAAGAATGAAAGCATTATAGGCCTTCAAAACCCTACAATAGGAAAGTCAACAATGGCTACTGTAATGTCTCTTGTTCTCTTCAAAATAGCTGTCCACACTTTCACACATATTGAAATCAAATAGCACAGAACTGACTCAGAACAATCAAAACAAAGGATAAAAGCATTACTGGACTTCACAACAAGATGATAGGAACTCAGCAATGGCTACCATAATGTCTAGTTTTCTTCAAAGTTCTGCTCTGTTGTGCTTACAATATCTTTTACTTTTTCTCAGTTTTCAAATTCTTGGGTGAAGACTTGACACATGTCTATTCTGAGAAGGCTAACTGTGTAGCTTTTCAGAATATGATGACCTGATCCTTTTTCTTCACCCAGGTAGAAGAGTCTTTCTGTTTTAACCTGATCCAGGTGACTTTGTTATACAACAGGTTTTTCCTATGATCTCCCTACACTTCCCTTTTCTTATCCTTAAAATGTTGAGAGTGTTGATATTAGGTATTCTGTCCATGTTCAGTGATATTTAGCTGGAAATTTAAACCAGAGCTCTTGAAGGATGATTCCAGCAAGAATAGGAGGAAAACAGACTATTTATTCCTTTAGGATTTTATAAGAATTATAATTTGAAAGGTTAGAGGCAGTCAGAAATTCTATCACAGTTTTGGATACATAAGAAGGACTGTGTTCTTTTGTTGAGTAAACATGCATCACAGGGAGAATAAATAAACAGAGGAAGTCAGAAGAGTCAATGGTAGTTCTTGAGGACAGAATGAATTATCTTTTTCTAAAGATCTGCCCAACACACATCTGTACAAGTATGAATTCCTGAGATTTGCATTCAAATAATGCAGAGAAACCTAAACAAACTCATCAAATAGCATTCTGTTACAAAAGTAATACCTGAAGAAAGTGAATGGATTATTGTAAGTGTGCTTCCAGTTACAAAGCAGTTTGAGAATCATTAGATCCTGAGGATTTCATCTTATTTAATTTGTGCTGTCCATACACATTTTCTTAGCATACAATTCCTTGCTAGATTTTGTAATTCTTAGGATAAGATCTCCTTTTCAGTTTGAGCACCATGCTGTGGTTTGGTTTTCTCTAGCCTCTCTACAGTCAAGGGTAGTTCTTGAACACTGAATAAACTGTCTTTTTCTAAAGATCTGCCCAGTCCACATCTGCACAAGTATGAATTCCTGAGATTTGCGTTCAAATAATGCAGTGAAACCTAAGTAAACATATCAAATATTTTTGTTTTCACTGTCATTATCAGGTAATGATAGAGCTGCAGTTATGGTTTTACTGAAGTTTTATTTGCTGTTGTCATGGCCTGTGTACTGGGCTCTGGCTGTTTTACTCTGGAAAGGCTGCTGAGCTGAGCTTGAGCAGATTTGTCAGTCTGAGAGAGGTGGCAATGAACTTAAGATGGAAAAGAAGGTATTCCTTAGATACAATTGTTCTGATCCAAAGCTATATATCAAATGTTGATAACCCTCACTGTTACTCTTTAGACCAATGCAAAGTGGTTTGCAAATGAGCTTCTGGAAATTAAGCCCTTTCAAACTTTTCCTCTGGTGGAATGATTTGCTTCACCTTCTGTTTCAGAACCTTAAATACTTTGCTATGCTTCTCTTTCTTAAGGAAACATTTCTTGCCAGGGTTAATCTTTCCCAATTAATACATTGTGATTCACCTTTAGTGACTTAACAGTGTTTTAAGTGTAGTTACATGTATATTAATAAATTATGGAAAATTGTTCAATTATCTTTATTAGGATAAAAAGGAAATGTAGGAAGTTACTTCGTTAGTCACTTTTTAGTTAGTCAGCTTTTCCTTTGCTGAGACTAATTCAAAGGAGGTAAGGTTTAAATTATCTCTTGGTTTTTGTGATTCAGTTCATTGTCAGCTAGATTCCAGTCAGAAACTTTACGGTGGAAGGATATGGCAGCCCGAAAATGACTAGTTCATGACTGCTAGGAAGCAGAGCTGACAAACAATGCTAGAGAGGAACAGGTGAGAGATCATATATGGCACCAAATTTCCACCATGACTCACCCAGACACATTCAGGGTCATACTTTGTCACAGTCCACCCCTTGTCAGCTTCATACCCACCCATGTCTCCTTAAGTCATACTTAATCTCCAAATAAAAACAATATTCAAATTCATAATTCAACCTAACATAATAAAACTATGCTAGAGGTGGTTGGGAATGCAATAATTCCCTCTAAATGTCAAAATGTTTAGCAGTTTTCAAAAGTCCAAATTCATATCCCTTCTGGTAGGCAAGATGAATTCTTCACTGTAAACCTCTGTAAAAATAAAAACAAGTTATATAGTCCAAAGCAACAGTAGCACAGGGTAAATGATACCATTTCAAAAAGGAGGAAAAGGTAGATAGAAAAGAACTGGACCAAAACAAGGCTGAAACCGAACAGAACAAACATTAAGTTCTATAGCTCCATTTCTGGCATCCAGGGGACGTGAAGGTAAAGTACAAGTTCCAAAGGATTTGACAGCCCTACTGCTATGGCAGTGTAAGTTGCAGCCCACATGGTTTTTCTCTTGAGCTGGCCTCATTCACAGTCTCAAGCTTTTCTTAGCAGATATTCCTGGCATCTCCAATTTCTTGGGGTCTCCACTGTACCTCTGGCTTCATTCCCACAGCTTCATGCACTTCCCTGTCAGGAATTTCTTGCCTGGCATCCTAGGCCTTCCTTTAAAATCTGAGTATATTTTAGTCACTTCTCCTTGCTGGAACAAACTAACATACGCTACTTAAAGAAGGACAGGTTTATTTTACCTCATGAATTTTACACAATTAAATGGAAAGTCATCTGTCTCCAAGGCAGAAAGGGCACAGTTGAAGGGTTTGACAGAGAAAAGCTGCTTATGTCATAGAAGCCAGTTAAGAGATAAAGAGAGAGTGGTGGTGGAAGAGGACAGGAGGAAGGGCAGGATGGGGAAGGGAGATTTACTTTTCCAGATCACACCCCACAATGACCCACGCCTTTGAAACAGACTCTACCTCCTAACAGCACATTTAAATTTGATAGTACCTTCATGATCTAATCAACTTTCCAAATCCCAATTTTTGAACTCACAAGGTGTTTAGGGGACATTCTAAATCTGAATCATAACATTTAATTCCTGGTTCCCCAAAAACTTATGTCAGTCTCATTTCACAAAATATGTCTAATCCATTTCTAACAGTTGCCAAATTCTTAGCAGGACCACAATTACCAAAAAGTCCAAGTCCAAAGGCTCCTCTGAGACTCAAGGCAAATTCTTAGTCAAGGGCCCCTTAAAAAATCAAAGACAAAGGTAAACCTTGCTGATATACAATGGTATCGGGAGAAGTGAATAGATAGGGCTGAAGAAATGATACAAGTACAAATTCATGGATGGTCAATATTAGCTCCATGCCAAGCACCTGAGGCAGGTTATGGCAAAGTGTCAACACTAAAGAGGTAGGGCAACGTTGCTGCTATGGATTTGCTGGTTGAATTCTTCATATTCACTCTTTTGGGTGGCTTCACTTACCGCCTGTGATTTCCCTTTGCAGATATTCCAAGTTTCTGTCATTTCCAATATCCTGGATCTCCACTGCACTTTTGGTTTCATTCTCAAGCTTCACACATTGCCCTCTCAAGGACTACTGTGTAGAATTCCTTCTGAACCATATGATCATGTATAACCACAGCAATAACCTCATTCTTGGGTACTAAAGTTTGTCATGGTCTCTTTCTCATTGCTGGGTCAAATACCCATCACCCGGAATTTAAAAAAAAAACAGGTTCATTTTTACTGATTTTTTTAGAGGATTTAGTCCATATTTGTCTGGTTTATAGCAGGAAGAGCATGGTGAAAAGGTCGGTGGAGGAACTATGCTGATACCATGGTGACAGGGAAGCATAGAGAGAATTGAGGATTGATAGAATATAAGACTAAAACTTCCAGTGACATGCGTCTTCTGAATGGAAATCACATGCTTGTTCTGACTGGAAATTATTCTTTATTTTTATTTATTTATTTGTGGCACCGGGGATCAAACTCACAACCTCGCACCTGCCAGGCAGGTGCTTAAGCCACTGAGCCAAACTCCCGGCCCCAGGTTTTTTGAGGCAGGCTCGCAATATGTAGCTGAGGCCAGACTTGCACTCACATTGTAGCCCAAGCAAGCCTCTAACTCACAATGCTCCTCCTACCTCAGCCTCCTGAGTGCTGGGATTAAAGGCGTGTGCCACCATGCCCAGCTTGGAACTCACTCTTAATAGCACATTTAGCTCTTCAGGTGTTTAATCCACAGATGAGTATAGTGCCCTCAGATTTCAAAACCTTCCAAAAGCATAACATCTGTGCACATTAGACTTTTGGGGGAAATTGTAGATCTAAACTATGACAAGGTGGAAGCCTTTGTTACTTCACAACTCTTGCACTCTGTATGCAAGTAAAATCAGCATCATATGATTGTTAAGATCTCCTGTCAGCAGTAGCACTGGGCACACTTGCTTTTACTATGAATACATCAGGTCCTGAGTGCCTCGATTGCTAAATATAGTGCACTGAATCCCTGCGAACCAATTGCCCTAAGAGGCCCTTCTTGAGAAGAAGTCCTAGGGACTTTCTTCTCAAATGAAAAGTTGACAATTTTGAACCCTTGATTTCACAATAGGTGAAATCTTGCTGATTTCTGGGTTACCCTTGAGAGATCTTTCTGATTTTCCCTTCACAAAATATTTGATTTCTTTTTAATGGTGCTAATTTCATTAATGATCACACCACCTTTGGTCCCATCTTTATATGTAGTTACTTCTGAATGAAAATCTATGTTTGAAAAATGTTTCTGATATGCCTCTTTTCCTTTATTCTCAGTATGAATATTTCTAAAGCCTGCCAGAAGTACTCATATCACAACCTGAATAATGGACTGTCTTGAAATTTCTCTTGCCAGCCCTGCCAGATTAATTAGTCCAATGCCTTTAATATCTATCTCCTGAATTGTGTCAGGTCATGGGCAAAATGTATAATAATTTCCAGAGTATAATACATGTGCCCTTAGTCCAACTGCCAATGAAGCCCTTGTTGCCAAGTGAAACCTCCTGAACCCAGCCATCAGTGTCCACATTTCTATCAGCATTCTGGTCTTCTGAATTCCATCTAGAATCACCCATGAGTTCTGTTTACAGCATTTTTGAACTCCTCTAACCTGTATCCCAACAATCTTTACAAAGTCCTCCTGTAAACCAATTCCAAGGACTCCTAAATCACATGGTTAAGAACAGTTACAATGAAGACCCACTTTTGGTACCAACTTCTGTACTAGCCAGCTTTCCCATCCCTAAGACACAATATCTGACATTAACAGTTTGACTGGGCTCAGGATTTTGTATATTTAGTCAATCTGTGGCCCCAACATGGAAACATCATGGTAGAAGTTTGTGGTTGAGCAAAGATGCTTAGTTCATGGCTGCTGAGAAGTAAAGCAGGGAAACAGGCCCAGAAAATTCCCAAGGTCACTCCCAGAGAATACCCAAGATCACATTTCCATGACTCAACTAAACACATTAAATTATGTGCCTTACTAATTTGCTAGACATTTGTTAATCCAATGAGACTGACATATTAGGATTAATGGTCTCATTCACCATTTCTGTGCTATTTCTACTAAAGCCGTTAACTTTAGTCTAATCATTAGCAAAGATCAGGAAAGCACATTCTACAAATGGAGACTAGGAACTGTGATGTTGAAATGACTATAACCCTGAATCAGATCCTAAATACTCAGAAGTGTGGGAACAAAGTAGATATTAGAAAATGAGTTGGTCATTTGACTGAATCAAACTATGAATTATAAATTAGATAAGCTAATAGACAATGTCAATTTTTTAAAATTTCAAATGTTGTACAGTGGTATATCAGACAACTTTTTCCAGAAAAATGCACACTGAAGTGTTTTCACAAAATTGGTAAACTGTCTAACTTATTTTCAATAGTTTAAGTGTAATAATACATATGTGTATACTTACAGAAATACAACCCATAAGTGTTAGTGCAGATTTAAGCTTTAGTGCTTTTCAGAAATATAAATGCTATGAACATAAAAAAAACATCATTTAAGTGGTTAATTATTTAAAATTTTTAAACACATACTAGTTCTGTAAATATTTAGAAATAAAATTTTAATGATGAATTTCATTTTTGTCACTATTTAACAAATTAAATCAGGAGAACTTAAGACTATGCAACTACATCTGATCAATGACAGCATGTTTTTATAATCTTTCAAATATCAATAAAACTAAAAGTCAAACAAAATGAGATATCACTTTCCAAAAAAATTACTAACACCATCACTCACTACCACAACTCTGTCTACTTTTTAAATCCCTATTCACTCACAGTCTGCAGTTATATTATATAATTAGAGTTTTAAAATAGTTGGTTATTTTATATAATACTATAATTAATTTTAATTGTCTTAATCATTTTATTTTTAAATATCTAACTAAATATTCAATAATGTAACCTATAGTTAGTGATTTTCCTATAGACGGACATTTGAATATCTTCTTAATCATTTCTACATAGTTAACAATGATTGCTTTTTGAACAGTATGTTTGTTTGTATTCACATCTGTTGAATTATTTCTTCAGGATAAATTCCCAGGAATGCTATTCCTGTGCCAAAGAATATAAACACATCATAGGTCTAAAGTGTTGTGCCAATTTACATGTGTACTCACAGAATTTTTCATTACACATCACAGAAAACATGCTAATTAAGCTTTGGCTTCTGTGATACATTTATTAACCTAACACAAGTGATAAGTAAATTTGTATATGTGAGATGTGGAACAGTTTAATTATAGAAAAGCAAGATAAAAGGCAACATGTGGCTAGGAATTGTGTTATAATGACTAGAGTTTCTGATTAACAGTACAGGAAAATATTCATGAAGTATGGATAGAACAACACTTGCAAGTAGGTACAAACACAATGTAAGCAGAATAAGAAGTAATAAAAAACAGTTTCCATTAAAATTGATTTTCAGTTTATTATAGACAGTGTCACTCCTATATCAATAATGATGCCTAGAAGCCAAAGATGGTTTCATCTTGAACACTAATCTGGATTGCAGCTTGAAACGGAATGGAACAATGTCACCTGGACTGGGCCATGGATCCCCAGGGCCCCACTGACATTCTGCATTTTCCCAGGAAGCACAAGCTCATTAAGACCTGAAATATTATTCCCCACCCTCAAGCCACCATCAATCTCCATGGAAGTCTCTCAGCCCATTAAGACCCACCTCACAGGCATACAGTGTGTTCTATAAGTGACAAATGGATAAATGAGGAGAAACCTGAAACCCCCTACATCTCTTCTTTTGGTTAATCTTCTTAGCCAGTTAATTATGCAACCATTCTAGTTAACAAGGTCTTTTTTAATTTAGAGTGGGGAGGTTGGTGTAATGAAGCTTACTGGGTTCACTGATCTTCAGGGGGCTAAGTTCGCTCAGGTGCTGTCATTCATTTTAGAAAAATCAGATAAGTCTTCAAACTCTGTATCTCCTCTTACCTTCATCCCAAAATAACACTGAGTTAAGGTTAATAGTGACTGAGTTTTAGAGAAATGGGTTTCACACAGAATTAAACTCGAAAGGAAGGATATTTTACAAGGTAAAAAATCCCTGTGTCTGGGATTTGTGCATATATATATATATATATATATATATATATATTTCTATATATCTATATTTATGCATATATTTTACCTACTCATACACATACCAATATATGTATACACATGACTATATGTATATATACAAATATATATACACATGCACATATATATGTATATACATATATTGGCAAAAAGGAAATAGTGTATATCATTCAATACAGTAGTCAAAGACAATCCTAGCTAGAATTAAATCATTATTTATTCCACTGAATGAAAAAAATATGAGTCCTGTAATTTAATTGCATCCATTTCTTCATGAAGGTTTTGACTTCTTTAATGCTAACCTTCCACTTTTTCTTGTATCTTTAAATTCAAGTAATTTTATATGTGAGACATCTCCAAATCTTAGACCAATAGTCTAGGGGTAGGTGACTACATCTTAGATACTTTGCAGTAGATTTTTTGATGTTTAGAGTATACCCTGGGAAAGTAAATGAAAAATATTTAACTACTAGAGTGATTACATTAAAAATATAATGTCAACAGATATGAAACTTAATTCCATTCTTAATCAGTTTCTAATATCATACCAATTGTGGAATCGTTAATGAGCTCTCCCCTTTCTTTTTCTCTTTGAGGCATCTCATGGAACCCTTGCCTACCTTGTCAAAGATTTTCATGGATAGGGAGGTGGAGAGGGGAAACAACAGTGCTTGTTTAAGTATAGAAGATTGTTTTCTCATTTTAATAGACTTAATGCTCACTGCCAGACATCCATAAAGTCTTTAAATATATTTAGTTTCCCAGATTTTTATAGTTCCCTTTCAGAAGTCAATTTTGTCTCTAAGTTTGTTGTCTTTGCAGAGGCTCACCTTCATCTTGAATTCACTTGTATCTTGCAACTTGTGTTTAACTGTGAAAGGAAAACTAGAACATGGACACAATCAGTGGAGACCTTGAATTTTGCTTTTCTTGGTTTGGAATTTAGCTGATCTCATTACAGTGTAAGCCTACTGGGGATTCACAAAACGATGATAGTGATTCCTGCAGGTTGCCTGTGATGCAGCACTGAAGATTCTTATGCATTTAGTGTTGAGATGGAGAATCAGAGTCTACATTAACGACTCAATGTGTGACTGATGTAGGTATTCTAGGATGACAAAGAGAAATTACTTTGTCTCGATCATATAATGTTAAAACATGTATACTTGTCAGTTGCTTTCTCTTTGCCTTCAAATAAATAGAGCAGATAAAAGACAAAGATCAACTCCAACAGTGTTTGGAAACTGATTCTAATTTGCTTCAGATATAAAATCAATACAGATATAAAAAACAAGGAGAACCCCTAATTTATCTTTCATAAAACCAATTACGGTTTTACAGGCACCAGCTTTAGAACTATATTTGATTAAAAGCTTTCTTTAATTGTTGACACTTTGTATACTAAGTGTGTTGAGCCATATTAACCTTTCATGTGTTCACTTAGACACAGCAGCAAGGAAGGCTACAATGAGTATCAGCAGTAGGACAACTCAGAAATTGTGAAGCACAATTTCTTTGGGGCTCATCTGCAGATCACAACAAGCTCTTCTGTATAACTCACTTTATAAAAATGAGGAAAGGTTATTAAATAACCTGCCAGCCTCTGAAGTACCTTCTTTAACTAGACTCATAAAGGGTAATACTCATGAAATTTCTAGCTTGATTTTCTGAAAAGCTGCTCCATTGCTTACAGACCAAGTGAAAATCAGTAACAGAAAGAGAGAAGAAAGGGCTAACAGTATAGTGGTTAAAACTGACTTTATGAAAAGAATGAGATGGTAAAGAAAACAGTAACATCCAATAAAGGAATGGAGAAAAAGATAAGGTGTTGTAGTTTCTCATGCATGATCCTTTTGAGGATAAGCTTTTTTTTCCCCTCCTGGACATCTGACTAAAAACATTTTTTTAAAACTATAGCTTGCAGCTGACCCAGCATTGTCTCTCATTTATAGGTGAGACATTATGGTTCAAAATACAGTATCAGATGTACGCTACAGTACATGAAATAGTTTACACTCTCTTGTACAAGCTCTCCAGTGAACAGTCTCTGCTTACGACTGTGAACCTCTTGGGTTCTGCCAAACTATGAAT
>RJWM01041085.1:0-14956 GCA_004363535.1 Dasyprocta punctata
GGTGACAGTGATATACACTGCCCCCATTTCACAGATGGATAAACTGAGGAACAGAGGTTAAATAACTTCCCCAAAGGTATATAAAATAAGTGGTGATACCAGGATTTGAACCCAGGATCTGGCTATAGAAGAAAGCCTTTAACCTTTACACAGCCAGTTCTTCCTGTCTATGAACTGTGCATCCATGGCATTAACCATCAATTGAAAGTACTTGGGGGAAAAAAAGTATTTAAGGGTAAAATGCACCTACACTGAATATGTACAGACCACTTTTTCTTGCCCTTATTCCCTAAACAATACAGTATCATAACTATTTACATAGCATTTACATTGTGTTAGGTATATTATAAGTAATCCAGACATGAATTAAAGTATATGGGAGGATGTATGTAGGTTATATGCATTTTATATGGGAATTGAGCATCTGGATTTTGGAAACCCCAGGCAATCCTGGAACCAATTCCTTATCCTAGTCATAAAATACAAAAGCTACAAAATCACAGAATAATTTGCTCCAAATAACAGATAAAATAAGGTTAAAAGTCTCAATTCATACCAGAAAATCTTCATAATGTCTTTTTAAAACTAGGTTGACTGACTCATAAACCACATAAAAGTAGAGGAGAGGTTTCCTAGTAATATTTCTGACTCAAGATTCACACTTCTCCCCTGTAGCTCCAGTTCAAACTCTGAATATTAAATTTAATACCAAATTCTGACTATAAAACTAATCTAACGGCAGCACAGGCTCTGAACTGAGCTATGTGATTTATTCTCAACAGACCCATTCAGTCATTAATTCACTAAACAGACACCAAGTGCCAGCTTGGTATACCAGAATCTTTCAAAGGTGCTTGGGACACACCAGCAGCACACCAGTAAAGATCCCAGCTCTCGCAAAGCTTACAAAGTAAAAAAAAAGGAATATTAAATATATAAATATGTGAAATGATATGAGATAAAGATGCTATGTGGAAAAAAACAGAGTAGACCAGGGCTCTTTGAGAAGTTATTATCTGCACAATGACTTGAGGAAGGAGAGAAAGACAGAAGCCTCAGAAGAATCTTGGCCAACACCACAAAAAAAGACTTCATGAATCATGCCCAGCCTGTCTGCACTCCAGCAAGGAGGCCAGGGTGGAATGAGATGAACAAGACAGAGAGAAGGCAGAGAATAACTGGGAGACAAATCACACAGGTCACCTGATGAACTTCAGCTTCTACTCTGAGTAATTAGAGAAACCAGTTTGGAGCACAGGAATAATATGGTATTCTCTAAAATACCACTCTTCCCTCTTGTATTTTCTAATCATTCTTCTTTGTGGAAAATAGATTGTACCTGAGCAAAGGTTCAAGCGAAGACACAAGTTAGGCTACTGTCAAAGTACAAAGATGGTGGCGACTCGAACTCACGGAACAGTACAAGGGATGGTGATGAGAAGTACAGAATTATGAATGGGTCTTAAGTACAGAGGGACAGAATTTCCTGATGGATCTCACAAGAGGTGTTCAAGAGAGCCCAGTTAAGGATCGGCCCAAGGTTTTGGGCTAAAAATGGAATTCTATCAGCTCACATGGGAAGGACTGCAGGACAGAAGGACTGAGAGAAATGATGAGGAATTCCATTCTGGATTTGTTAAGTTTGAGAGGTCCTAGAAATATCAGTACAAGTCCTGAACCTTGCTTATGATAAATTTGTGAGGCCAGGGAGAGATCTGACCAGAAAGAAATCCCTGGGAATAGCTTCAGTTTCTTCATTTCTGACAAGTTCTTATTATCAATACCTGCTTCATTTGTGATGGAAAGTTGATAACACATATAAAGCACTTGTCCCAGCTGGTCACATGCTAGGAATGCAATTTATGTTAGCTGAGTAGTAACCATAGTACTAGTTAGAGAAAACCACTTCCATTATTCATGTTCCTTAGATATCACACTTTGAATTTTAACCACTCCATAATCATAAAACTCACTAAAACTGTAATGTGCATATCTGATGCAGATTAAAGTCACTACAGTACCCAAGAATATGTACTTGACATCACTTCACCTCTGACCCCCAACTTTATGCAACTGTCATCAGATGACTCAAAATAGAAAGAGAGACTCTAAGACAAATGTCTTTTTACTCATCATTTGAGCACAAGATAGAATTTGCCTTGATGTCAAAATAGACCATATTAGAAACTCCCTGTCCGAGATATACTTACCCAACTCCAGCCTCCTCTGTATATAAAAGGCAGAACAAAAGCAATGCAGGTCAGCACAGATGTGGTAAGCATGAGTATCCGATGCAGCTGCAAGGAGAGAGGCAAAGTGAGAGGACCGCTAACTACGCTAAAGAAAGTGTTGATGTCACATGGGGAAAGGTCATGGGGTGGGTGTCCCTCAGGCCTGCACTCAACTGACATCTAGCCACCTTTTATTGACAGTGAAAATAAGATTTTACTACACATTAAACTTTTTTTCCTTTGTTTTTTGGTTTTGGGGTTTTGGGGGACTTTGGGGTTTTTTTTGTTGTTGTTGTTTGCTTGTTTGTTTCTTTGTTTTTTCGGCACTGGGAATCGAACTCATGACCTCGTGCTTGCCAGGCAGGCACTGTGCCACTGAGCCATATCCCCAGCCCTACATTAAAGAATACCCTAAGCTTCCATCGCTGTCATTCAAAAGTATTTACTAAGTCCCTCTCTCTCTCTCTCTCTCTCTCTCTCACACACACACACACACACACACACACACACACACACAGAGAACAATGGGAATGGTTATTTCACACATGAAGCACACTGGCTGGCCAAGTCCTTCATTTCCTTCCTAAGACATTCATGAAAGTCCACCACCAAGTTCTGTGCTGCCACAGGTGCCACAAGACAGCACGGAAACAGGAGACACTGTCTCTTAAGGAGCTTGGGATATAACTAATAAGTGAAAAATATGAAATATACAAACCGTTGTACAAATCAAGAGGATAGTATGGGTGAAAACAGGCACTATTACTTGATTATGCCTTGGATACGCGGCACAAACCTTAAATGCTACAAACCCGTATGAAGTGTGAAGAATATCTTCTAATAAAATCTAAACTGTTCTATTGGCAGTATCTTTCCTACAAACAGGTAGGTCCATTCTAATTCAACAAATACTCACTGGTCTTTCACTGTATGTTCAAACACTGGCAGGCCACTGCCCATGAAAGGGAAGGCTGTCTTGCTTTATTATATATGACTCTTGCTTATTTCTCCATTACAAAACTGTGTCCTGATCCCATGGGAAGAGAAAACGCAAAGAACACTTCTGGTTTCTCTTCCCACTGACTCAGGAGACAGATGATCCTGACTGCCAGGTCAGGGATAGCCCCATCTGCACTGCCCATCAAGCAGAGGACGAAATCCTGTCAGACAGGCAGGAAGCACAATTTCTTTCTTTTGTACTCAGGCCTCCTTGCCTCATCTTTACTCAGAGCAGCGGTGAATGCTCTTCTGACACAGAGGCGTAAGGAAGGGTCCTTTGGGTGCCAATGGCCATGTTACAAAGAGACACACATGGCCCTGCCGCATTCTCCAGTTGTTTGCTCTCTAGCAAATATCTTATTTCTGCTCTCAGTTAATTAGGAAAGAGAAGGGAGGAGGATCTAAACCCTACAACAACTGTAAAGAATGAAACCTGCACAGTTTAAGTTGTAATGTTCGATAATACGAAAACTGCATTGCTTGTTTTTTTGTTTTTGCTTTTGTTTTTTCCTTGTTACCTACCTGAAACCAAACTGCTTCCCCAAAGAAGAAAGCTTTTGACCAGACAGGTCTGAAGAACCGGGCAATCAGCACACCTATGCTAACAGTAGTCATCCATGCCACAAACATTAAGGCACCTTCAGGTGAGAAAAATACATCATAATTAATGAAGCCGTGTCTTAAATCACATGGCCAAATGCTCAGAAGTAAAACCAGATAGCAAAACACATTTAGCATCTGCAAGTATGACCTAAAAAAAATGCTATGCATCGTAAGTTTTACCTTAGCATCGCAACTTCAAACAGCCAACACTTCAACAGCCCCTATTACATGGCAAGTGCTCACGGTGCTTTAAGTATACTAAACAGATTGATGTTTACAACAATCCTATGAGGTATTTAGCTAATAACTAAAACTGAGGCATTATTCCAGTTTTGCTGGGTGGGGAAACTAAGGCAAATTAAACCGCTTGCCCAAATTTACAAAGTCACAATTAAAATACAAGCTGGCTTCAGAAGCTGTACCAACAGAGTAAAGACAGTCTACAGAATGAGAAAAAAATGTTGCCAACTATTCCTTGGACACAGGACTAGAATACATAAAAAACTTAACAGCTTAGACCACCCCCCTCCAACTTAAAGAACCAACTTAAAAATAGGCAACTGAAATAAACAGACACTTCTCAGAAAAAGTACAAATGACCGATAAATACATGAAAAAATGTCCAATATCTCTGGCTATTACAGAAATACAAATTAAAACAACACTGAGATTCCATCCTACTCCCAAAAGAATGGCTATCATGAAGAAATCAAATAATAACAAGTGCTGGTGAGGAATAACAAGTGTGGGGGAAAAGGAATCTTTTTACTTGTTGGCTGGAATGTAAAGTATGGAGCCACTATGAAAATCATTATAGAGATTCCTCAAAAAACTAAAACTAGAAATTCCATTTCACTCAGCTATTCCCCTTCTAGGTATCTGCCCGAAGGAGTTAAATGCATCATATTACAATGATACATGCATACCCATGTTTACAGCAGTACAACTCATAATATCTAAATATTAGAAATGGCCTAAACATCCATCAACAAAGGAATAGGTAAAGAAAATGTAATGTTTATACACAGTGGAGTACCACCCTGCCTTAAAAATGAATAAATTTGAATTATATGAAGGAAAATAAATGCACCTTGAGACTATAGTGTTGAGTGAAATAAATCAGATATATACAAGCTTAAACATCGCATAGCTTCTCTTTTATAAAAAAAAGCCCAAAGATGAATAAAGAGCAAAATAAAAGATAGATAATAGAAAAATAGAGAGACAGACCTTTTTCAAATGGAATGGGATCAAGAAACAAAGGGTGGAAAGCAGAAAAGGAGAAGAAGAAAGAATTGAAGTGTGTTATGTACATGTACCATCTCCCCACAAGGAACGTAATCATTATATAATACAAATATGTATCAATAAAAAGAACAAAAAAATTTTTAAAAGAAAGAAACTGTGCTCTTAGCCATCTAACACAGCCTGTCTGCAGTCACTTCAGAACCTTCGCACATTTCACTCCGAAAAACAATGAAAAACAAGTAAGTCCCAAGCCTAAACACTGCCTAACTGGAGGTCCGACACATTAACAGCAACAGAATCAAATTAACAGCAATTAGATAATTTTCAAGCTTAACTGTGGTGACACTGATGGCCACTCTGTCCTACTGGATAACTGTGGAGAATATAAAACCAATATACCAAATAAGGTAAGCTCGATCAAAACACTAATGTCTTCTAAGAATTTAGTATATACTACCATACTTTCCTACCTTTAAGTCCTATCTTTTCAGTGAGAAGCTAGGCTACTTTTCAGAAGAAATCACCTCTCACTGATAGAACCAGAGCACAGAAGAGCAGTTTGCCGGCCATTCTCTTCTGACATGGTGCTGTTCCTCGTTTAAGCTTATGACACGTAAGCAGTGCACTCAGTGCTCTGTGTACCTGCAGATCGTTGTATGTGGACCAGTTCTTCATCAATAAAACCGTATTTTGAAACCGCACTCCTCTTAGATAATAAAACCACAAGCCATTCTATTACTAACACTTATTTCAAAAAGCAGCAACAAGTAAGGTCTCAGGCAAATTAATTAACCCAGTGAGGACTCAACCCCAGCTGCAATCAGAAACAACTAGGATACTTATTTTAAATTATTGATGGCTTAAAAGCTTTACTGGTGATTTTAATGTGCAGCCAGCATTTAAAAAACCACTGAATTTGCCCTACTTCCCATTTTTAATAAGAATTAGAAAAAAATAAGGTAGATGATCTACCTGCACATGGTAATGTTTAAACATTAAAGACTGATAAAAAAAAATTGGCTCAATTATGCCAGCACCATCCCTAACCCAGCCAGCACTGAGTCTTCAAGTCAGACTGTTCCAGCAAGCAATAGTATTACCACACGCGGGACTTACCATGGACCTTCAAGAGGGGCAAAGAGCGAGAGCCTCCTACGTCCTTGGGAGAGGCCGTCACATCGTGTTTTTCGTATGTAATCAAGGGTTGCTGAGAGTGCTTATAAATTAGACCTGAAATTTTAAAAAAATTAAAGATGATAGAGAAGAATTATTTCCTCAAAAGGAAAAAAAACCTTGAGAGATGGGCATAAAATAGAAATTTTTTATGATAATAAAAGTTAACTAAGTATCAACAGAGTTGTCATTCACAAGCAAAAGCAACATAAAGACAGGTGCAAGAGCACAGCTTTCTCAACAAAAGTTAAAGAAATAACCAACCAAGGCAGGAATCAAAATAAGAATGAGGAATGGAGAAATTATGGTAGAAAAACTGGTGACAAGAAATGGGATAACCAATCAATCAAAATAATTACTAGTGTGATCATGAATCATTGAAGATGTCAGTTATAAATTTGTTTTTTTTTTTTTTGAGACAGGATCTTGCTATGTAGCCTAAGCTGGCCTCAAACTCATGGTGATCCTCCTGCCTCAACTCGAATATAATTCTTGAAGGTGAATACATATTTTTTAAAGACATACAGACCATTAATCATTACCTGCATCTAAAATCCTAGAACAAGCTAACAGAAATTGGGCCTGGGATGTGGTGGTACACGCCTGTAATCTAGCACTTGAGAGGCTGAGGCAGGAGGACTGCCATGAGTTCAAAGCTGGCCTGGAGTGCTTAGAGAGACTCTGTCTCAAAAAAAAAAAAAAAAAAAAAAAAGACAACGGGTCTGGGAGAAGAGGGTGAGGAGAGAAAGAAAAGCATTTTGATGAATATGGTATTTGGTATATGGTCAATTCAGATTGAGTTTATCAAAATCCCAAATAATTGTGAAATAATCAAACTGAAGGTGCATTATTTTTGTTTGCTACTATTTTTATTACTATGTATAAAATTAAACCTGAGAATTTTTAGAATTATTCAACAGAAAGTTGCTCATTCTAGGAATCTATCCTACAGAAATAACAATTTTTTAACCTAAGGTGTAAGAATGTTCACAACAACTTCTTTTATTCTGTCAGAAAGAAAATATAAATAAACTAAATGTCAATCATTAGGAGAATGAGCAAATAAATTATGAAACATATTTTTAGAATATGCAAATGTAAAACTAATTTAAAAATCTGATATGACATAATCTACAAATCTTTGTCTCAAATGATAAATATTAGAAACAGACTGTATCTTAGTAATTTCCAAAAGTAAATAATTACACAGGTTATAGATTACATTATTTCTCCAAAAGACAGTGAAAGTAAAAGATAACAAATAAAAACTAGATGGAAAATCATCTACATAGTTACTGATACTATTCTTTCAAATAATCTGTGGGTTAAACAGAAATTTAGAAGTAAAATCTCATGACAGAGATGTTTAACAATGAAGACACTTTACGAAAACACATGGATGCAACCAAGGTAAAGACGAAGTATTGAAGCAATCATTCAATTTGAGGCGCATTTAAAACAACAAAATAGAACCTAGGAAATCAATAAAATTGAGTTTTTGGAAACTGACAAGATAAAAGAAAATATCAAAAACAACATTAGAAGTTAATAAGGTGATATAGCTTTTGATGTAGAAGATACAATTATTGTAAAACACTTTAAATCAGCCAAAAGAATCCCAACCTTACAACATATACAACTTCAAGTAAGTCAAAAATTTCACACTCTAAATGAAATGGATGAATTTCTGAGAAAACACAAAAATAGACCAAAGAAGGAGTAGGTCTAGAGAGTAACAAGAATGGATTTTTTATAGTTAGTGAAGTATTTCCATCCTACATTCAGACCATCATATGAGTGATTTCTACCATAGCATCAGAAAACTTTTTGGAACTTTAAGTTTTTTTTATTTTATTTAGCCTTCTAGAGTTCATCTTACAAAATTAGCAATACACCGAATCCAAACTGGTATGTGTACATCCACATGAGCCCACATACATGCACATGCACACACACAATCCAACAACCATATACAGATGTAAAAAGCTTAAATAAAAATATTAATTAATCAAAGTTGTCTCTTAGCAGAATAAAAAAATGGCCAACTACTATGGTTTGTGTCTACATGTCCCCCAAAAGCCTCATGCAATCATTGTATTGTTTTGGAAGTGGATGACTAGAGTGTGTGACTGACTGTAGTGCAATGCTGGGATTTAATTGCTGGGTTTAAGGGTGAGTGATTTCTGGCCCAATCCACTGATTGGATTGACAACACCCTAATCCCAGTAGACCGGATACAGTATAAAAGACAGAAAGAGGCTTGTCTCTCCTTCCCTTGTTGCTTTTACTGTCTTTCATCACCATGAACTGTTGCCCCTCTGCCATGCGCCACCCTGCCTCGGAGCCAGCCAAGTATGGCCTGAAATCTCCACAGACTGTGAACTAAATAAACCTTTCCTCGTTTAACTTTGAGTGTCAGGTATTTTCTGTCAGCTACAAGAGAAAAGTAACTAAGACACCAAGTAAGGTTTATCTCAGGAACATAAGGATCATTCACCGTTTGGAAATCTATAAAAGTAATAATAAAATACCTCAACAACTGCCCAAAAGACATCAGAGGAGAGTCAGCACTCAGGAATGACATGAGCTTTTTTGCACTGAGCTGCATCCCTAGCCCCACCCCAACCCAATCATTTTCTTTTTAATTTTGAGACAAATCTCATTAAGTCACTAAATTGCCCAAGCTGGGCTCATAATTACAATCCTTCTGCCTCAGCTTCCCACAGTGCTAAGTACACAGGCATGAATACATACAAACTTTTAACAAAATTAGGAATAGAAGAACATTTCCTCAATACAATAGAGGATAAAGGGTATCCACTAGAAAAATGCAACACATATGAGAGATAGCACTGAATATCAGAAACACATGCATCAAAATCAAAAACAACACAAAATGCTAACTCCATCACCACTGCCATCCTAAGAGAAGTTGTCAATGCAGTGAGAAAAAAAAAAAAAAAAAAACAGAGGCTAACTACACAGGATATGGCATTTATCTAGAAAATACTAGTTAATCAATTAGCAAACTAGGTGGCTCAATTCAAGATAATCAAAAATTTGTAAATTTTCTGTGCAATAACAAATTTATAAAATGTATTTTAAAATCCCATTTATACTAGTTTGTTTAAAAAAAATTATACCTAAGGATAAAGAAATTTAAAAACATAGAAACCTTATTTGAAAATGAGAAGAAAATTTTACTGACAGACAAATATCCAAGGATCTGAATAAATGGAAAGTCCTAATATGTTCCTGGATAAAAAGACTCGCTATTGCCAAAAGTTATTATTCTCCCAAATTATTCTATAATTTCACTGCAATTTTCATCCCAACTCCAAACAGATTTTTCATAGAGTTTGACAAATAATTTTTGAAGTTCATCTAGAAGAACTAATTTGCAACAGAGGCAAGAACTGTTGAAGGAGAAGAAATCATGTTATATAAAAATTCACAACCTGTTATAAAGCTATAGTAACTCCAACAAGACCAGGAATACACAAACAGATCAATGGGAGAATAGGCAAGTTAGAAATAGTTCAATGTATTGGCAGATTTTTAGTGTATAATAAGCTTTTTAAGCAACGGAGGAAAAAGTGGATTATTCAAAGACTGATGTCAGGACGCCAGCTTGTTAAAACAATGAGGCTCAAAGATAAAGCAGAAATGAGAAAAGCTTCATGTAATGATTGCCTGGAAGAGAGAGTATCAAGAACAAAGAGATGATAACTGTCAGGAGCTACAAAAATGACAGAAAATGATAAAGAAAGCTATCAAAAATGACAAGAAAGGCCGTAAGGAAGTTAAAAATTCTGCATTAGTGGGGTGGTAGTGATAGAAATTACATTATATTGGTCGGGTGGTAGTAATAGAGATTATATTACAGCAAGAGCAAGAGGCAAGTTATTGAAGACATGTTTTTATACTCTGAATTGTGGTAGGGCCCTTCTGACATGTGGGGGTGGGAATTTTTACAATGTAACAATATCAGCCTCTGTGTATGTGTAATTGTGATGTAACTCTGAACATAAATCATACCCCAACCAGAGGGTAGAAAGTTGTTTTTTGTTTTTGTTGCACCGGGCATCAAACTCACAACCTTGTGCCTGCCAGGCAGGTGCTTAAGCCACTGAGCCAAACTCCCGGCCCTAGTTTTTTGAGGCAGGGTCGCACTATGTAGCTCAGGTCGGCCTCATGCTCGAGTTGTAGCCCAAGCTGGACAGGAACTCACAACACTCCTCCTACCTCAGCCTCCCAAGTGCTGAGATTAAAGACATGCGCCACACGCCCAGCTTCAGGGTGTAGAATATTAATGCATACCCAACCAGACTGTAAAATGTTAGCGTTTGCCCATATAAGGGAGTCAAAGACACAAAAATTATATAAAAGTTTGCAACTACACCATGTTTAGCACTCAGCCTTTCAATACAAATCCACTGACTCAATGCCTGCATAAATAAAGTTGCTTCCTGGAAAAGCCTCAGTGTCCCCTCCCTCTACACGAAAATCCCACAGTGCAATCATTGTAGAGCCAGAGACTAAGCATGAACGTAACTTTCATGAAAACAAAACCCATTACAGTTTGAGTTCCACTGTGTGACATTACCTGTTCTCCAGGAGGTTGAGCTCCTGCTTAAAATAAGAATCCACACTAGCATGTGACTTACAGCATTCTTAAATTGTTTCAATAACTGGTCATGTGATAACAAGATGTATTTTACTGATTATTTTAATGGTAGATTTAATTGTGAATTATTTATTTCCCCAAGTGATTTCTACCTTTACATTTAAACATAGCATTTCACAACTGCTCATCCCAGGATGGAACAATGTCAACATTCTGAGAAAGACAGCGCTTTAAAAAAGGCTCTAAATGAATAGAGCTTGTCAAGCTTTTACTGAAACCAGGTACCTTTTAAATTTATGTGAGGCAAGCTGGGGATGGTGACTCACACCTTTAATACCAGCACTCAGGAGGCTGAGGTAGGAGAAGCGTTGTGAGTTCGAGGCCAGCTTGGGCTACAAAGCAAGCGCAAGGCCGGCCTGAGCAACATAGTGGGACCCTGCCTCAAAAACTAGGGCTAGGAGTTTGGCTCAGTGGCTTAAGCACCTGCCTGGCAGGTGTGAGGTTGTGAGTTCAATCCCCGGTGCCACAAAAAATAAAAAATAAATTAAAAAAATAAATTTATGTGGGTTGCAAAGACTATATGATTGCTTTGAAAAATAATTTAAACCTTATAAACTCTCACCACTTTTTTTTTTAAATCTTTTTGAGACTGGGTCTCACTAGGCAGTTCAGGCTGGCCTTGAGCTCACTTTGTAGCCCAGGCTGGTCTCAAACTATCAATGATCCTCCTGTTTCAGCCTCCTGAGTGCTGGGACTACAGGTATGCACCACCACGCACGGCACTTTCACCACTTTCAAGCAGAGTTCAACTTATAAATGATCCATATATATACAGTTAAGTAATAGAAAAACCAATGATGCGCCGGGCGTGGTGGCGCACGCCTTTAATCCCAGCACTCGGGAGGCTGAGGTAGGCCGAGCGTTGTGAGTTTGAGGCCGGCTAGGGCTACAACGCTAGCGCAAGGCCGGCCTGAGCTACATAGTGCGACCCTGCCTCGAAAAACCAGGGTCGGGAGTTTGGCTCAATGCCTTAAGCGCCTGCCCTGGCAGGCGCGAGGTTTTGAGTTCAATCCCCAGTGCCGAAAAAAAAAAAAAAAAAAAAACCAATGATTTATGTTGCAATTTTGTTTTCCAGTTCAAAAAACCTGCAAAATGAATTCCCTGGGGCAATGATCTCCATTTCTGTTTCTTTAGGAGGTTTGCTTCATTTGCTTGGCATACTACTAGTTTAAAAAAGCAACCATGGGCCACCAATATATGTATATTTTTGTTAATACACATATTCATGTACTATTGTTTTAAGATATCACAGACACTGTAAAATAAGCTAGGAAAATATAAATGAGATAAAACAAATATAAAAAGAAAGTTGCAGTATTATTCTCTTTATCCCCTGGATTGCCTTCTGATGGGTACACTAGTAAGGAAGAATCCTTTCCTAGAGCAGGAAGTTACCAAACTCCAGCACACAACCATCTTGGGATGCTTGAGGTGCACATCCCAAGGGCCACCCAGTTTGAGTGGGTTTGAGATGGATCCAGGAATCTGAATTTTAGCAAACACTTCAGGGGGTTCTCATGCAAGAAAAATGTTCCTCAAAACAAGACAGAGATCCTCCCTGCCGCCCTATCAAGACAGCAACACCAGCAGAAAGTAAAATTGATGATCCTACATTCTTTACATACAGCAGTTTCATCCTTTTGCTAGGTTTTGGGTTTTTTTTTTAAGTATTAGAATTACCACTTAAAACATGATTTCTGTCCTAAAATATACAATGCTGAGCTATGAAGAATCTTTTTGGCATTCCCATATACCCCATGAGTACATGCAATTTATTCTTTTTTACAATTTTTATGGGGGGTACCAGGAATTGAACTCATGACCTTGCACTTGCCAGGCCGGCTCTGTGCCACTGAGCTATATCCCTAGCCTCACATGTAATTTATTATACAATAGAATTCTTCCACTTAAATGAAATTGCTTTTCTTTGGAAGTGTAAATTTTTTTAAGTGTACAACTTTAAAAAGTATTTGCACAAACGGTTAAATCTCTTGGCAATTTAGGAAAGCCATTTGAGTCAGTAATCATATAGGGAGAGCCTATAACATGCTGGGCACCAAAGAAAGCAGCCTGGCGTGATGGAAAGGCCACTGGAGGAGGTCCGTGCTTAATTCCTGTATCTGCTACAGGTTTGATTTAGAGCAATTTGCTTGGCCTTTCTAACTCTCACTTTCCTTCTCTCTAAAATGGCCCACATGACACCGGTTTATTAATACCCTGTGAGAAATAAATGAGATGCATACAATGTGCAATAAATAACAGCAATGATGATGATGATGATGACCATAATGACAACATTGATGATGGTGTTTTAGCAGTAACTAAAACACCAACATCTGACCTTTTCCTTGCTAAAAATTCATTTCCTATATTTTCCATGTCCTAACATATTGAATTCATAGACTCCAAAGTCAAAGAGTTTGAGTTCAAGTTCTATCACTTTACTTGTTGGACAACTTCTCCTCTTTAAGGCAAAGAATAGTACATGTCTAAGTTTGCTTTTTTTCTGAAAGTAAAAATGAATTTACGTAAAATGCTTAGTCACTGACTGGTATGCCACAAACACTAAGTAATTTTTACATACTGTTATCACTTAACCAAGAAATTATTTTCAAGCCATATTTGCCGTCACCAGTGCAAGTAAGACTATGTGACTTAACAAAAATAACTACACGTTACCTACAACCAATCTACCAAAAAAAAAAATTTTTTTTTTTGGTTGTTGTTGTTGAGATAGGATCTCACTCTGTAGCCCAGGCTGGCCTTGAACTCACTATGTAGCCTAGCTGGCCTCAAACTTGTGGCAATCCTCCTGCCTCAGCCTCCCGAGTGCTGGGACTACAAGAATGCACCACTGCGCCTGGCCCATGTACGAAGGTTCTTAAATTTTCTCTAACACTAACATCTTATCCTACTTCAAAACTTTTTAAGATTCCACTTTGCCAATAGTAGAAAATCTAAACCACGTGATAAAAACACAAAGATTCTCAAAATTCTGCCTGCGCCACATCTCCTGCTCCTCTTCCATTACCCCAGCCCATGACAGTGCATCCTATGTGCCCATCTTCTCCCCAGTTTCAAAGGTGGCTACTTTCTCAAAGTTGTGAGACAATGGTTATTTCCAGAGAGATGAGCTACTGAACATTACAGTGGTGCTTCCTGCAGTTCCTCAAAACATCGTTAGCCAAGATCGTAAACAAAACCAATTCCTGTTAGTATGTGTTACAATACACACCAAGGTTGTATTTTAAGACTAAACCAAGCATTTTGACTCCTAAAACTAAATTAGGCTTACAAGGCATCAGTTTCACTTAAAAAGATGTGGGACAGGAAACCAACCACCTCAGCAGCACAGAATGAGGCATCCTTCAGCTGCCAAGGAACCACTGGCTTTACCTCCTCCCCACCTCTTGGAGAAAGCTAAGGTCTAAGAAGATGAAATTCATATTGGGCAGGTGTTCCCCAAAAAGCCAGTATTTCTTGCAACCGCCCCAAAGGCACTATTTCTAGGATCCTTGCAAAGGATACCCATGTCAGTACACTCAAAAAAACCTAAAGATATTGCTTCTTTCAGGGTATTTAAAGTTTTTTTCATCCAAATGCATTTTACCAACTAGAGGCCATTCTGATCAAAACAATGTCACCTTGTCATCTAGTTGATACTTTATATTATTTTCAGAGAAACAAAATTAAAAGATTAACTAAAAGTCAAATTTTCAGGCAATGTAATAAAGGATTATAACTCTTTACCCACAAATATATATCTTAAAAATGAGCAGCTATAAGAGTCTGTAAAATAGGAAGAAAAGGGAAGACGGGAGAAAGAAAACATTTATCAATATACTTACCATCAGAGGCTGCACCATCTGCTAGAAATATGTAGTAACTTGTGTTTAGATCAAATCTATTCTTAACCCCAGGAAGGACAATCCTTCTTCTGAAAGAACACTGCATAATACCATCCACCAACCTCCACGCCATATCCTCAAGAGGACCCTAAAAACACATACACAAT
>RJWM01041086.1:0-15107 GCA_004363535.1 Dasyprocta punctata
CCCTCATTACTTAATTCCCAACTCCTGTGGGCCATCAACAAGTTCTAGTTGAAGCTTAGAACTAATATCAGAAATAATCTTTGGTTGTGTGTCGCGCGCCTATCCCGGCCGGCAGGAAGACACACGACCCGTAATGGCGGTGAGCAAGCTTTAATCGTTCCCCGAGCTGTTCGCCCCGAGAAGCCTCTCAATGTCCACCATGTGTGGATCTCCCCGTGCTTCTCTGTCTCTGTCTTCTTCTCTTCTTCTTCCTCTTCTGTTCTTCTTCTTTCTGTTCTCTCTGCTATCTGCGCAGGCGGGAGCTCACATATATACTATCTCAATACCCAATCAGATTACAGCAGGGGATACATTTTCATTGGTTGGCGTCACGAGTGACTAGGCATACATTATCTCAGGCGGGGTTACAGCTAACACGGAAGCAGGATATGGGCGCCATCTTGGCTCACTCGAAGGGCGGGGTAATTTTAGCCAGGCTTCAAACTCTACATACAGGCCGCTAGTCTCAGAGCACAGCATAACCCCGAGGATGGCTCCTCACAGTTGTGGACACTCTGCGACAACCCTGACCCCCAAGACTGAGTGTCCAAGTGCCTGCTCTTAGTGTGACTTTGCAGGGAAAAGTCTGGAAGAGATTGCTTCCAAGTGACTGGGTGGACAGAGTTCAAATCGCAGGAGATGATGAGTATCCTAAAGTTCCCAGGATCTGTGGAAATTCATGAGCTCTCACGAAGAACTTACATGTGCTCCAAATCTTAACTTATGTGAGTTCAAATATACGAAGGCTAAGCATGATGGTGAAAGTAATCTATTAGCGTCTGTAGCTTTGGATAAAATTCCTTCTCCTTGAAATGTTTCAGATGCTTGTCTGTAAACATTTTATCACCTCGGAACTCAAGGGACACAAGGCCACGGCTGATGCCGTGAAGGTTTTTGGCCATCAGAATCTCACAAGTGCTAAATACAAAACAGTAAAGCTGTCCAAAGATGAATTCACACCTGTCGGTTGCAAAGAATATCCTAAACAGTAGCTCACAGTTCTAGAAATGCTAACTTGGAAAGGAAGAATACAGTAGAATATTCCAGTCTAGTAGATGAGCCTTTCAACAACTGTGTTTCAATGAAGCTAATTGATTATCTACATCAGAATCAATCCAAAACTCAGCAGTTTAAGAAAAGACACATTTACTGGGAGATGGAGAAAGGAGAAAAGTTCTAGCCCAGCCCCTACAACTTAGCTCGATCCTACCTGAAAAAAAAAAAAAAAAAAAAAGGCTGGGAATGTAGCTTCATGGGAAGGCCCTAAGTTCAATCTCCAACATCACAAAATACACACACACACACACACACACACACACACACACACACTTACTAGCTCACAGTTTCTGTGGGTCAGGAATCCCAGAGCTGCTCAGTTGGTCCTAGGCTTGGGGTCCCTCACAAGGTAGCTGTCGTCCCAAAGCTCAAGTGGAAGGGGTCTCCTTCCAAGCTCACTCACATGGTTGTTAGCAGGATTCAGTCCTTGAGGGTTGTCGGACTGTGTTTTGGGTTCCTTACTGACTGCTGGCCCCAGACCCCTTGTGGTTATTTGCTATGCAGGCCCCTCCACGGGACAGCTCACAGGACAGCACCTCAGAGTGAAAGAGAAAGAGGGCAAGAAAGGCAAATAAGGCAGGAAGCCAGAGATTCCTGCACCCAGCCCTCAGAAGTGCCACCTCACCACTCTTACATGATCTCTTCACTAGAAGCCCACACTCCAAGACCACACAGAGGATGGGAGCCAGCAATCGCGTGGGGCTGGTTGGAGCCGCCTGGGAATGTGCCTGCCTCAGGGTCATCGGGCTCCACGCAGCAGCAGCATCCAGGGCTGCAGCCTCGGGCCTCCCCGATGGCCCTTCCCACACTCTCTCCATGCACCGTGGCCCCTGCTCGGGTCCCAGGGATGCGCTGGTGCACTCGGAGGACCTGCTCCACAGGAGGGGCCTTCGCTTCTGCAGGGCGACTCCACTTTGCAATTTTCCCTGCTGGACCTCTGCTTCATCCCGACTGGGTAATATCACAGGAAAACACACACATTCAGGGTGGGCAAACACAAAAGCAAAATGACAATCTTTTCCATCATTTTGAATGTAGACTAGGTATGTAACATTCCTAAAGAACGAAACTCACAAAGGAAACACAAAGGTTAGGAGGAGGAGGAGAGGAAAGGAAGAGAAGAAAGAAAAAGGAAGGAAGAAAAGAAGGAAGGTAGAAAGGAAGGAAGAGAAAGAAAGACAACAGAAGGAGATGGAGAGGGAAGAAAGATACAAAGAAAACCTTGAAGTATCAGATATGAGATCTGAATTTAAATGTTGCTTAGAGGGCGGGGGATTGAGCTCAGTGGTCCAAGCGCTTGCTTCGTAAGCGCAAGGTCGTGAGTTCGATCCCCCTTACCAAAAAAAAAAAAAAAAAAAAAAAAAACTGTTGCTCAGAACAGGACCTAATTTTATGGCCATGCAGGCTACTTAGCCTTTGATCACCTACTAAACGAAGAAGGAGGGAGGTAGACAAGAAGGAGGAGGAGAAGGAGAGGAAGAAGAATACCTAATCCAATTCTCAAAGGCTTCCTTCCAGTTCCTTCCAAAGGAGTTCTCACAAATGGTCCCTTGGGGCATCAAGGTCACAAGACATCTTGGCCCTCTTTCAGCCACCTCCAGAGCATCCTGGCAACCTGGCCAGCTGGTCTTTCTGTCCCTGCATTTCAACTCTCACAGTAGCTGGATTGTCTAGGATCGATCCATTCACCAAGATATTCGGGAACTGTTTCATTGTTACTCAGATTGATGGTCCAGACTCGATTCATGGACCCTGGACAACGCATGGGTGGCTGAGATAGCCCTGTGCAGGGCGTGCTTTGAAAAACCCCTCGCAATCTCATCTCTCCCAGAGCCTCACACATAAAACGTTTGATAGCTGATGATTTAACACATCCAACCAGAAACAAATCATCATCGTTAAGCAGCACTGATAGGCCATCCACTAAGCAGGTGTGTGAGAATTTGGGTTGTAATGACCTACAGAAGAGTTGCCAGCAGCAATGGCCCCAGAACATTCTTTCAGGCGCACAGGAATATTTTACGTCTATTGTCTAATATGCCAAGAATCAAAGGTATTTGGCAGCATATTAGCGATTCAGCTACTGTAATAACCCATTTGGTGTCCTGTGTCTCAAATTGTACTCTTCCTAATTATTCTTCAGTCCTAAATTTTTGCCATTCATCTTTGATGGCTACTGTATGTGTAAGACCTCAAAACTTGGTAGTGAGTATTAAATGCCCCCCAATAAAAGCTGTACCCTTGAATTGCCAGTGTATGCAGTATATGTAGAATCCTTCATGCCTATATCACAACTTTGGAGTAGGATAGGTTACACTGAATTGTCCAATGGTGTTGCAGAAAATTTTGTTCTAAGAAAATGGGCCACCAAGGGCAGAAGATGCCCAGAGACCTAAGAAAGAGGGGAGCACATCTAGGACGGCACAAAGTGCAGATTTTAGAGACCCTGCCAACAGAGAATGTCTCAGATGGCGGAAAGACAGGAGCATTTCTACACCTCAAGGCAGGAGGAAGGGTTTTGCATGCTAAGCTGGCAAAGGTGACCTGCAGCCATCCGGAATATACCTGAACTTTCTCCAAAAAAACTATTTCTGCCTAGACATTGGTTAAACAGCCTGGGCTTCGGTCTGGTGTGAAGTGCTTCGTAAGTGTTTTAATGACTTCGTCAATCCAGTAGTGTCTGGAACATGTACCAAGGTCGCCTGGTAGGCAAGATGGTGGGTACAACCAAGAGGGCTGTGGGGATGTCAAGCTGGGTCCCTAAAATGATCAATTAACAAACTTCTCTCTATGCTTCCAACACATTTTCAGACATCCTCCTATGACCTGTTTCACCAAAGCATCAAGGCAATGGCTGTTGCTTTAAAATTCCATCTGACTAAGACTCCTTTCTAGGTCCCCAGCCCTTTCCCTCCCTGAGCTTTCTGTCTGTCCCCATGCAAACATCCGGTCCCATTGTCTCCTTAGCCTGTCCTCTATGGCTTGGTTCATCCCTCAGATTGACCACTAAGGATCCATCACCATTCAACTCTGCCTCGACTAATCCCCAGGAGTTGGACTGGTCTTGACCGTCCACCCATGGTCAGAGAATCAGCACTGATGGGGAAGTTTCCCGGCAACATCAGGTGGAGTCAGGTTGCTCAGCCACACCAGGTACCAAGGGTTGGGGTCAGAGTTCTTCCTGCCCCTCGGCTGCACCCCATCACGTTCACTGCACCCCACCTTGGCCCAACTCATGCTGTCACAAGATGACTTCAACTCCTATTTCACGGAGAAGCATTGTAATCCAAATATTGTATATTATAATCTTTTTTCCAGTCCTCCTCACATTCCAGAAAGTTTTATTTGTAATCCTATTGAAATGTTACTGGAATCCCAGCAAGTTAATTCCAATCTACCACCTGCAATGAAACCTATGGCAAGAGTAAAGACACTAAAATGTTCAAAGTTAAGGGCAGCCAAGGGGTCCTAAGTCAGATCCAAGTGAGGATATACAGAGAAAGGCCTTGATCCAAGGCCTCCCCCAGAATTTATTATCCCGTGGAGAAGGGAGTGGTGCGAGGATGAGTGACAGGGAGGATGGCGGGAACTACATGGGTGACTTGAGCCGGCTGGCCAGGTGGGGAGAAAAGCCTCTCTGCAATGTGCACGGTGAATGATAAACAGAAGGATCAGTCTGCACCGCTCAACTGGGGTAGCATTTGGATGGTTTGAGGAGGCTGCTGCTTCAGTTTCTGATATGCAAACTTTTGTGCCCCAGGAAGTCATAGCCTCTTACGTTGAGACTCACACCCAGCTGACATTCCTGGAGCTGATTGGCTCTGCCACCCTGCTGCATTCAACTCTTGGGCGGGGAACACAAGGCGAGGAAACAGGAAATTGTCAGTTGGCTTTAAAGATTACTTAGCAGTACCTCAGCTGGCCTTGTTTGCATTGTTTATGGTCTAATGAAGGAAGAAAGAAATACCACAGCCAGCTCTGGACATATCAGTGCATGGAGACAAAACTCAATTTAACTAGTGCTGAAGCAATCGTTCTGCATTGAAGAGGAGCCACTCAAATTGTCTCCCACAGAAAAGAACTTTCTCCTTCTCCCATCCCCACCCCGACCTTTCCCAGCCTCCTGGCCCCTCTTCCCTCCATGTTTGTGCCCAAGTCACTTTCCCATGTGGCTTTTACATAGAATGTCTGCATAGTTTGGCTACCACTGCTTGGGTAACCCACATGGGGAGTTGGTAACAGACAGATGTTTTTGTCATTGTTGAGTATTTGTGTACTAGGGAACTATTCTGGGTTTTCTACACAGCTTTTGATTTAGCTCTTGTTGCTGAAAATCTTATTGTGCTGATTTGTGCTCATTTAAATTTTTCTTTCCTTTCTGACTTTTTTACTATCTGTCCCTCTAAATTGAAGCTCTTTTACTTTCCTTTTTAAATATTTTTCTCCTAATCCTCTTTGTCAAAGTATTGACACTCAAAAAACATTCTTAATTCCTTAATCTTATACTTCAGCTTCAAACCCATCTACTTTTACATTTTTAACATTTTTTTCCTGTGGGTTTCAGTCTGTTATCCTCTTAATCTTTTCTCTCTTTCACTTTGATGTAGTTAACCTTTTACCTTGCTAGTTTACATTATTCTCTCTTTTATCATAAACTGATTATCTTGTCATTATTTTTTAAATTCATAATTTTTATTTTGCTCTTAAATTTTATTTGTAGCTCCCTAGTTTTATTCTCTAACTTTAATCTGAGTTTGACTTTGGTTTTCAACCCCTCCCATTTTCTTTTAGTAATTCCACTCTCCCACTTTGTTTATCTTGCAATGTATTTATTTTATCTCACTATTATTTTACATCTTAACTTCTTTTTCTCTGTTGAGCTTTTACTCTTGTTATGTTCATTCTGCTATTTTTCCTTTAACTTTCCCTTACCAAGTCTCAAAGTTTTATTTTTGATATTCTCTTCTACTGTGCTTTTGTTATTTTGCTTACCTTTTCTGTCCTTCTTTTCTTCTCCTACATTTTTTGAGTGAATTGGTTTAACAATCACTAGCAGGACTCAGAGAGAGAGAGCGAGGCAAACCCCACTCCCCCCTGACAGAGTGAATGAAGCTTCCCTCTCGGGGATTCTCCCTCCAGCCCCACGTCTCATGGGGCAGGGGCTCCCCAGCCCTTTGAAGGACACTCGAGGGACCTTTGCGTCCAAGACCAGCTCCTCCAAGTGGCTGCTGCTGGAGTGTGGGCACAGTGGGTCTACTGAAGGACGTGGCTTCCCAGCCTCCTGTGTTATCTTGCGGTATATTTTTAAATTCACATCTGAGGATCTTCTTTCAGTTTGGGGGTTGTCCCAAGACTCAGCCTTCATTTCAGAACATTAAAAGAAAAAACTCAGTGAAATAAAATAACAATCGTTCTTGGAGATGTGGCCCGTTACATGTTTTTCAGGCCCCGCAGGAGGACCATTGTCCCAAGCTCGTCATCAGGAGAGAACTGTATCACTGCTCCGTCTCCTCATGCACTGCTCCTGCTCCCTCCCGTGTCAGCTACGGACATCTGGACTCTGAACGGGCAGCAGAGCCCTGGCCACTTCCCCAGGGTGACCCAAGGGGGGCACTAACCTCCCGTCTCACTGCATCAGCCCCTCTCTCAGCTGCACTTCTCCAGCTTTCTTATTTTATTCTCTTTGTGGTATCCCAGGTACTTTCAAGCCTCCTAAATCCCCTGGTAAACAAGGTCAGTCTCCTGCATGACCGCAGGCAAAGTCACGTGCTCCCTACTTCACTCCCCACTCCGGGAAACAGGGCTGATAGACTCCAGCTCACAGGTAATTGTGAAGATGAAGCACAATCCTGCAGGTCTGGCCCACCGCACGGCACCTGATTCATACCTCATGCACAGTAACAAAACCAAGAGAGAGCTGGGGAAAGCACGGGAACCATCTAACAAAGGCAAGCCAGGACTCTCTGAATGCATCGCATTTTGCAAAGTCAGAGGCGACAGTGTTTCCCATCTGACATGTTCTTCTGCAAAGCTGGGGGCTGCCCTACCATCCTGAGGTAGACAGAGCCTGCGTCTCCCCTGGGTCGTCGAGTCTGGGCTGCCCTGCGATTGCCTGACCAATGATATACAGGAATTGTGACTGCGTGTTGCACGCACAGCCCTTAACTTTCCGGGGAGCTTCTACAAAATGCTTCTCTCCTGAGGTCAACACACTGGGACACAGCAGAGGGCCCGGGATGACAGCCGGGTGGAGACCGCAAGGCCAGGCGCCCTGAGTGCCAACCACCCGCCTGCCACCCAGATGAGTTCTTCAGATTTCCTGACCCACAGAATTGGGAGCCACACAAGTGAGTTTTAAGTCACTAAGGCTGAGGCTGCTAGGACGACAGAGAACTGGAACGAAGCGGAAGTTCTTTATAAACCGGACCTCGCTGGTCCTTGGACAAACCCTTGTGGGGTGAGCAGGGTCAAATTAAACACAGCGTGCTGGACACTCAGCGTCCACTCCTGGTGGACAGAGACCATGTCTGACACTTCTTTAGCCTCAACCCCAATAATTCCTAAATTCTGAAGAGGATGTTTTGTTAGAAAACTTGCTCATCGGGATATTTATTCACTCATTCAGGGCACAGGCACAAAAGAGCTGAGGTGCCCAGCCCGGCCCGGAGATGCAGGCGTGAACACCCCAAGCAAGGCTCCTGCTCCCCGGAGCTGGTGCGGACCCCGCCCTTCACCCCACCAGAGAGCTCTGCTGCCTTCTCCAAAGCCTGGAGGCCGGGCTTAGGGTCTACGTCTCTGAGATCCTCGCACTCTGGTTTCCTCATTCAGCTGCCGAGAGCTCACTGAGAGTTCAGGAAACAGGGATCAAACATTGGGAGACAGCAGAAGACCAAATGGCAGGAGGAGAGAAAGGGAGAGGAGCTTGTGTCCTGGCTCCCTCCCGGCCTCTGTCTGACGACAGCTGTGTTCCTCGGCCTAAGGTCACCAGTTCCGTGGAGAGGCCTCTCCTACGACTCTCCAGTTCAGCCCAGCATCTTCTAAAGCTGTTCCTCCTCTTGTCCATGGAGACCAATGATGAGAATGCCCTCTCACTTTGCCGGGACCCGATGTTTCCCCGTTCCTCTTTGGTGCCCCTGGCCCTGTGCTTCCCTCTGTCGGTCACACCTCCGGTGAGTCCTCAGTGCTTTCATCTCTTCGGGGTGCTGTCTGTTCCTGGCCATGGTTCATTCTTAGTCCAAAAACTCAACCCCATTAGAATCTTTGTAAAGAAAATACTCCTAAGTTAAGTTTGGAAAATGTGGCCAGTGTGACCACTATAGACTTCAGTGACTACTGACCACTCAGTTACCAGCTTTACCACACCTCGAAAACACAGCATTCCCAGATGTAGAGAAAAAAGCCCCAAGTCGTTATTGGTTATGCATGAAAACAAAGTGGTCTCAATTCATGTGCTGAACTTACCCAGGGGTTGTCTAGAGCTCTGTACTGAAAAGAATTATGGGACTATCCCTGGGCTCTGAAGTAATGGTTTCTGTAATCAATTAGCAATGTCTGCAAAGCGCAGGAAATAGTAACACTGAAAACACCTCTGTGCTCTTTCAGGCTACGCTTTTACATGACTGTGAGCTACTGGCATCTTCCATAAAATCTCTTCTGAAACATAATGAATGCATGAATGACTGCAATGACTCTTGCACTTTGCACAAATCCATTTCCCTGAGTCAAGAGATTTTTTTCGAATCACCTAGAAGATCAAGGAAACTGGGCTGAACGAAGCATGTGACCTCTTAAACCCATCAATACAGAAGCTGGCTGAATCGAGCAAAACTTCACGCTCCAAGGGCTTCATATAGTCATTAAATCTGTATTTCTTTGACTGTGGAGGCACTGGTGCAATTTTTAAACTTTCTTCAGCATCGGAGCTCTTCATTTAAGTTAAATCTCACACAAAACCGCGTAGGTTAAAGTAGAGCTAATGTCATTAATGAGAGAAAAGCCAGAGATTCCCCTGGGCTTCGACGGCCTCCATACACATTTCTGCAGATGGGTGAGATCTGGACAGCTCACCCTGAACATGAAGAGGAAACGTCTATGGTCCCTGGCAGCCATGTGTGCATGCAGCAGTACATTATTGTGATCAATTAACCAACCCTTTTCACTCTATGATCCCCGTTACCCAGTGTATGCAGCTAGGCAGCAGGCATCCATAGCCCAAAGATGAATTCATTCCATGCAACTTCAGAACCAAATGGTCAGGGGCTCAGTTTTTGATTCCTGAAGGCAAGGTCCAGCTTGAATTCTTCTGCCTGATTAAAGTCAGGCTACACCGCAGCAAAAACTGAATCAGAACTACCAGTGGCCAAGGGCTTGCCACAATAAAAGGCACTGGGCCTTTCGACTCTATCTTTTAGCAACCACAGGCAGAATATACCCATTGAAGGTCCAGTAAACAGAGGAGGAAAGAAAATGGGTAACACACTCACTTCTACGACCTTCATTGTGTGTCTCAGTCCACTAGGGCTGTCCGCACAAACGCTGTAGACCGTGTTCTCAGACAACGAAAGCTCATGTCTCACAGTTCTAGGGACTGGAAGACCAAGGTGCTGGCAGATTGGGGCTCCCCTGAGGCCTCTCCTTGGTTTTCGGTGTCCTGGTGCCCTTGTTAGCCTTGTCTCTGTGTGAACCCACGCCTGGGACTTTAGCCTCTTCTAGAAGGACATCAGTCGTATCGGATTCAGACCCCACCGTTCTAATCTTCACTTAACCTTAGTTACTTCTTAAAGGGCCCTTTCTCCAAATATGGTCACAGAGGAGACTGTGATTTGGTGAGGAGGACATGATTCAGCCCAAACCATCCTGGACTCCAGAAGTCCCATTGCCATCCCAACTTTACTGGCTAGAGCAAGTCACCCTCCTCTAAGAACATTGGAGAGCTTCATCTTTGAATGCTCTAGGAAGGCCAGGAGGACCAGGAGTGGGTGAGCACTAGAAATCCTGACCTCAGAGAGTAAGAGTAGGTGACTTAGAAAGCTATGTGGTCAGGTACACACAGGTTGCCCCAGCCCCAGGGTGATGGGAAGGAAAAGAAGAAAGGGAAGTGACATGGGACCCAGCAAAGGACCCTCACATGCAGAGACCGTGTGGACAGAAGCACGGAAGTGGCATCCAGGCACCTGTCTCCACATCCGCCTGCTTTGGGCACAACCACAGCTCCGGGGTGGTGAGCAGACGGTGTCTGTTCCACTTCGCAGAGCAGCAGTCTACACCACCGCACTGCAGACACACCCTGGTCACCTGCCCCTGGCCCCTGCCTTAGCCGTCACCTGACCACTCTAACGGGCAGCACACTCACAGACAACCTAAGGGTCTCAAAGACCCGGAGACAGAGGCTAGGCCTGGTGATGGGGTTAGGGGAGTGGGGACCTTCATCAGAATTCCTGTCACCTGTGGGGCCCAAGGGAACAGCTAAGATTTCCCCCACTGGCCAGGACAGAATGAATTAACCTCCTGCCTTGACAGCACCCAACCAATGCGTGTCAACCTAGGGAAAGCCACAGAGCCATCTACCGGCCATAAAGTAAAGAAGAGGTTTCCTAGGAAAACAATAAACAGGAAACAATAAAAAATAATCAAATTCAACTTTAATAACTTCATTATAGAAATGTGATGGGAAGTGTCAGCTCATTCACTTCGATGCACAGACATCTAAGAGAGCCTAGAAGCCGGGCACGTCTTCAATCCATGTGTTTAGGGAATTAGAATTATGATGTACTGGGGGGTCACCTAGCCCACACTTCTAAGAGGCTCTGTAATTCTCTCGCTCCTGCGTGTACTTACTCTGTAAAAATAAAACACAAATTCATTTTAGAGAATCTGAAACCTGCAAGTTTAATTAAGGAGTTTGAGGTTTTGCCTCTGGGCTGAGGAGGCCGCGCTGGGCACCCCGTTTTCTCCCGTTGGGTGATCTGCGATGCAGAATCACAGGGCACCCTGACGCTGGCGCTGGTGCCTGACAAAGGTGGAGACCCCTGGACTGGGGACGTGGCGGGCAGTGAGGCCAGGCGCGAGGCCACTTCCAAGGCGCGCTGTCCACCTCGCTGCCTACAGGGGCTGAGTTCTGTTCTGCCCAGCTTCCCCCGCACCCCAGGCCCTGGAATGTGTCGCTAAGGTGGCTTCCGCTCCCAGGTACCAAACCCAGAAAAGACAGCCAGGCCAGGGCTCCAGGAAACACCTCGGGGCTACCAGCAGCCACACCAGCCAGCCCGCGGGGAAGGCTGCCCGGGAGCGCAGCACGGCTGACCTTCCGTTCAGGGTCAGCCACCAGCTAATCTGTTTCTCAGACTTGCTCCACAGACGCTGAGCAGAGAGATCAAGTTTAACTAGAAAGATGCCAGACTCCATCCGTTCTTCAAGGAGCGGAAAGCCTGGGAGACGCGAGGACCACGATGCACCGGGTACACAGCGCCACCTACAGCACGACGGGCGCATTCTCCGCGGCCCGGCTACGAGGCCGCGCGGTCCACGGGGTACCTACAGGTGCAGGGCTGGAAGGTAGATGTGGCCTGTGGCTGTTTATATGCAAGGAAGAAGGAAGAAAGAGAGAAAGAGAGAGAAAAATGAAAATAAAAGAGGAAGAATTAAGGAAAAGGGAAGGAAAGAAGGAGAGGAGGGAGATTGCTCTTGGTCACAAACCTGCCCCTTTTCTTTCCCTTGCTTCTTGCAAATGCTAACTGTGATCACCACCTCCCCTCAAAAGGAAGGGCTCCAGGAATTCACCAGGGAATCAAATCTATGCGAAAGAACCTTCAAGAGCACTTGATATTGGCATATGATGTGACCCAGGCAGTCACCTGCTGACTCTGAAATTTACAAAATGAAAACCTAAGCAGGAGGGAAGGCCTCAGACTCCTGGAGGCTGGAGTCACAGCGGAGGCTGTGAAGAAGCCCACAGCCCTTCACCAGCTCCCACGAGCCAGGCCCTTCCCCTCCAGCAGGGTCCTCTCCCTGGGTCCTTGGTGGAGGCTTCCGCTCAAACTGACAGCATCTGCTGTGTGCCGTGCGCTCGGAGGGAGAGGATCTGAGGTCTGGGCAAACAGCGAGACATCGGGAGGGGGAAATCGTGAAGTTCAAGCTCAAAAACCACAAGGAATGACGCATGCAGAGACGTGCACAAGCCCTGTGGGAAGTGGGGCTCACACGGGCAGAGGCAGACACAGCCTCAGCTGCCCATCAGGCCCCTCTGTCCCCATGCGCCACTTCCTTCCTCCCCCCAGCACCTATGATCAGCCGCTTTAGAGCAGCTGTGGGGTTGCCTCTGTCTCTGGGACAAGCTCCACGATGACAGGGACCCCGCGCAGTCACTGATCTGGGGTGGCTGGCACAGTGAGGATTGTGGATAAGGGTGGAAGGGAGGGGGAGAGACGAGAGGAGAGGGGCTCGGAACACCCACCGAGCAGCCCACGGGAGTCTTACGGAGCCTCATGGCCACGGAGGAGGGGAAGGAGGTGTGGAGTCCGCACTGCCAGGCAAGAAACTTGGGGGTCTTCCTGCTCCTGCAAAGCCGCCAGCCTGGTCAAAAGGTAAGGACAGTCGGTAGCTAAAGCTTCAGTAGGCTGGCCGGGAGCAAGTGCAGGGTACGTGTGAGGGAAGAGAGAGACGAAGGAGCAGGTACTGTGAGATGACCGTGATGAGTTAGGGTACAGTCACTGAATAAAATCTGAACCTATGAGACCTCGAAGATACAGATAAATGGGTGCAAGATGAGTCTGGGACATCTGTGTCAGAAAGTAAGCCTGGGACATGTCACAGGACCCAGGAACCAGCTGGAAGGGTACCACTAATGAAACACGGAAAATTTGAACTTTAAAGTAAATAATGATGGTTTAAAATGGATAAAATGAAATTCTGTGAGACCTTAAAGATATAAATAAAGGGAGCCAGGCATGGTGGTGTATGCCTGTAACCCCAGCACTCAGGAGGCTGAGGCAGGAGGATGGTTGAGAGTTTGAGACCAGTCTGGGCTACAAAGTGAGTTCAAGCCTGAACTGCATAGTGAGACCCTGTCTCAAAAAGGCAAAAAAAAAAAAAAAGAGATACAAATAAAGGAAAATGTGGGTGAGAAGAGAAAGCCCCTCCTTCCAGTGAACACTGACTAGTAAATGTGGAAGGGACGATGGGAACAGGAAATTGCTCTTTGGCACCCATTGTAAGGGAAGTCACCGATCATCACCAAGACTGGTGAGCAGAGGTTCCAGGAGGAGCAGCATATTGATATCAGGTCAGAATAGTTCCCTGCAAAATATTCATTGATGACAATGGGAAAGATGGTGGCTTTAGACTGGAGAAATATGACAGAGCCTCACCTGAGGTTAACAGCAAAGAAGCAGTTTGTGTCCCGTGAAGGATGGAGTGCAGCGTCATTTCCGGGGAACCCCTGGGGAGAAAGCGCAGCTTGGGTTTGGCCACGGGATCCACCGGGCAGACCCAGGTCAGCCTTCCCAATGAAAAACCAGTGATCTAGAAGCCCTCGTAGGTCACGCAAGACAGGGAGATGCTGGCAACTGCTGCTCCACATGGAGGGGACACAGCAACTAAACCCAAGGTGTGACGGCGGCATTGCGGGTACAGCTGAGTCTGTAGGTCCATAGCTCTGATGGAAATCTATCAGTATTGATTTTTTCTTTAATTTGGAAGATTGCATGGTGGTTATTTTGAAAAGTGCCTTTTACTGGAAAGACCCACTGGTGTCTTTAAAAATATTAGAAATAAATAAATAAATAAATAAATAAAAAGATTAGGACATCGTGTCGGCAGCACCATCTGCGGTCAGCACTCCCGGCCCGACGGAAAAGCAGACCACGCCCTGCAGGACCACACCACAGGGCAGGGTGGCCAAGGGCACAGCCACTGCCCCTCACAAGGACGCACCAGACAGATGTAGGATGAGGAATGTCCTGTTTTAAAACTAGGGGCAGGGCATGTGTCCTTCTAAGAGCTCAGTGCTACAGAAGACAAAGAAAGGCCGTGGAGATGCTCCAGACGAGGGAAGCTGGAGACACGGAGCCTGGCCCCGGCCCGGATCCCGTGTGGGAGGTGTGGGTCACCTGACAGAACTGGAGCATGGATTGGCACGAATGCACCGTGACTGTGAGATAGCCCATCCTTACGGTAGTACTGAGTACTCCTAGTACTGCAGTTAAGTACTGACTACAATGTAGCATCAGAGGGGAAAGCCATAGGGCATGTGCTAAGGTTGGTATCTAGAAGTCCCCCAAGAGCTTCATGCACTCACAGTCAGGGCTTTTGGAAGAAGATTAGATTATGGGGTGCTATAGCTGACTCATTGTTAGGAGGTGGAGTCTGGTTGGAAGAGGCGGGTCACGGGGAATGACCCGGAAGGGTTTAGCTCCCTCTGCTTCCTGGTCACCATGAGGTGAGCGGCTCCCCTCCACCTAGGCCCTTCCACCATGCTGATGACCACGCCAGGACTGAAATTTCTAAAACACGAGCCAAAATAAACTTCCCTCCTTTTATATTGTGGGTGTCAGATATTTTGTCCCAGCACTGAGAAAAGTGTCTAAAGTAATATATACCTTACTTTTAAATTATTCAGAAAAGCTGGGTGTGGTGGCACACCCCTGTAATCCCAGCATGCAGGAAGCTGAGGCAGGAGGATCACTGTGAGTTCAAGACCAACCTGGGCTACATATTGAGACCCTGTCTCAAAAAGCAAACAAAAAAGTTATTCAGAAAAGAAGTATATATATATGTGATATATACGAAATATGCATGTATGTATTCATGTGTGCGAACGTGTGTGTAAGCTGCTACCAGAGTGCAGACAGCTACACCCACACCTCTCTCTGTGAGTCAGCACCATTGGCGGACTGGGCAGGGGAGAGATCCAGGCCTCACCAGGAAATGATACTGGCCGGGAGACCGTACCATTTTCATTGTTTTGTTGGGTTGGGTTTTATTCTCTTTTGTTTTGTTTATGTTAAATCTGATTACAT
>RJWM01041087.1:0-15097 GCA_004363535.1 Dasyprocta punctata
GGTTAAATAGAATAAATAAAGGTTAGAAAACAAGCAAACAAAAATCCTCTTTAACCAATTGTTTTCTAAGGTCCCCATAATTATAATAGGGAAATGGTTGCTATAGCAACAAAAATACTATGACATGTAAGAAGACAGGAAGTCTAATAAAGTTAACTGTCAAGATATTCAGACGTACTTTAATATATAAAAGAAGACAGCTTCTAAACATAAAAACATGTCTATAAATGAAGCATTCCTTAGACAAATTATGAATTGGATCACAAATATTAATCAACCAATTACTGTGTGCCAGATGGCCTTGAGATGTGTAAAATTGCTATATTTCTGCAGATTGCATTCCAGGTAGGAAAGCCAGTGAAAGGAGTAAACGACAACAACAACAACAACAACAACAACAAAACAATCGAAATGTTAGCAACAGACTACTAAGATGAAAGTTGTACGTTTCTGAATCAAAAAATTTGCATGAATTTCCTACTAAAGAAATCAGTCCTACTCGGTCATTTAAGGAATAAATTAATGGCTACTGATTTGTTAGCAGTTAAACATGAGGTCAGTGTAAACAATTTACCCTCTCTTATATCAATAGGCATGTGGCACTGAAAGATGCATTCATCTTCCATGATTTGAAATCCTTTATAATCCTCTTTTGACTAATAGGCATATTTCTCAATATGAGGAAAGGCTGTATCCCTGTCAGATTAAAATTGTGTGACCACAGTCTGCAAGACAGCTACATGAAAGGAATGAAAATGGAGAAAGTCAACTATAAAGTTATAACTTCTATATAGCAGAAAATTAGTTAGAGGATATGTTTTGACCTGGGTATTGTGGTTTGGAATTTCAGTGTCTCCCAAAGTCTGTGGTTACCAACCTCAAGACAGTAATTAGAGATAGTGAAAACTCTAGGAGGTGGAAGGAAGTGCAAGCAAGTTTGGTTTTAGGTGATGTGTGTTCTCCCACGTGCTGGACAGGTTTTCTCAGGTCCTTGCCTCTTGTATAAAGTACTTCCTCACCCCAGGCCCAAGGTGAGGCCAAGCAACCTTGTACTGGAACTTCTGCAACTGTGAGGAAAAAAAATGTTTCTTCTTTTCATGTTTATTTTCTCAGATATTTTGCATACTCACAGAATAGACTCAAGAACTTGAGGTGCTCTGGAAAGGAGGAAAAATAATGGAGTTGTTATTCCTGAAAATATTTTCTCCAATTTTTAGGTCCAGTTTTCATGTTTCTCATGTTACTCTATATCGCAGTACAACTGACATATTGAGGCTGTGTTCTCTCATTTCTACATTAGGAGACTTCCTAATATACTAGGAGAAAATATTGGCGTGTTTGTGGAAGGAAAGAAGCCAGGGTGTATTTTCTCTGCTCTCTCTGTGCTTGCAGTGTTTTCTAATCTCCTGGGAGAGTTTCATGGCTCTTTACCCTGCTGAGCACCTCTAGTATAATTCAAATATGCCAGTCCTAGGGCTCCACTCATGCTGCCTCCTTACCTTGACACTCCACTCTACAAATAGTAGCCCCTCGCAAAGCATCTCTCTGCTACTCAATGGCCTTCTTCTGTTTCCAGGCATTTCTATAGCTTGTATTCAACTCTGTCTTGAATTCCATCTGTTTCAAAAATGCACATGAGTTACATTTTCCTGGTGAAACACTAGTAGATGCAAAAAGGATGCAGAAGAATCACTAGCTATTTCAACAGCTTAGTTAGAATATTGATTCGCCAGTTGGATGTCCAAACTTGAGATAGACATTTAACATTTATATGCCTCGTTTTGCTCATTAATTTAACCAAATTACAATGTGAGAATCATAATACCTACTTTAGAGGATTATTATGAGGGTAAGGTTAAATCATGCACAAACTGTTCTTAGCACTGTGCCTGTCTCATAATAGACCTTGGTAAAGGATACTTCCCCACCATGACTTCTTACCTCCAGCAACACTTAAAACCTCCTGTGTAGTGAGTGAGTCCTAGTATGTACAGGTTCTGGGACAAAGACATTTCTAGGTGCTTTTTGCTTGACTATCACAAGAGCTCTACAAATTATTTTTCATTAATATACTATCTTTTCAGAAAAGGGGACTGAGGGTTAGGATGTTAACTGAAATGCTTGAAGTCATACAATTAACAAGTGGTAAAACCTACATTCAAAGTTATATCTACCTGACTCCAAATGTATGGTAGTTAGTCTGTTAAACAATCTCCTAACACTGCAAAGATGAATCATATCTGATTTTTGAATTCTCTTAAACTAGGTCAGATATATACTTTTTTGCTTACTCTCTGCTCTCCCCCTGTATTCCCAACATTCTTCTCCTTTTGAGACAGATATTACATAGGATCATGTCCGACCCTGGTAACCGGGTTTTTACCACAACAGAATAACTGTCAAGTGGCAGATAATATAATATACAAAATGAGAGTGGCAATATTTTAGAACAATTTAGTAAAAAACCTGTATAGTACATAAAATTAAGAAAATAACTAAAGATAAAAGTTTATCATATTGTAATAGTATATGAAGATGTGAAACAAAGATATATAAAAATTTTGAGAGGGGTAAGTAACACATCAATTTATATATGAGATTTTAAAAATTGTAAATATTCTTTTGCATTTCAATAAAGCATGTTAGTAGCAGTTTGATTACACATGAAAAATTAAAGTCAGAGAAAAATCTTTTGATCTATTTATATATAAATATTGCATATTATAATATTACATGTCATATATTTTAGTTAAATGAAACATGAGGTCAGATTAGTAAAGTAATTATGGAATTTAACTCAACAGAGACAACATATGTTACATTAGATTTTAATATTTCCATTTTTAAAAAATATTGAAACATGATTCTGATAATTATATTCTCTTTGTGTGTAAAAGCAACAAACAAAATTTTAGACTTAACATATTCAGCCTATGCCATAACAAAGAAAAGTCCTTTATTTCAAAATGTATCATGTATCAGTGTTTAGAATGTAAAACCTCAACCACCATACTAAAACTCAACATGGAAAAGTTGGTCTCCTTGATCATACTTTCAGTATTTTTTGTAATAATGAGTGGCACACAATTGTAAGTATTCATGGTACAATAAGTACCATGAATACTTACAATAATTCATTTGTATTTAAAGTAAATACAAAGCTATTTGTTTTATAGTCACTTCAATTAAGATTTTAAAAACCTACTCTAGGATCTCTGTAAGAATTGGTTCATGAAAGAATAAATAATTGAGTAGGTAATATTGATCTGATACTAACTATATTATATTGCAAAGGGAAACTTACCAGGAAAGATAAATGAAACATTTATCTTCCATAAATGGAAGCAGTATGTAAATCACTCAGCTAGGTCGGGGATATAGCTCAGTGGCACAGCACCTACCTGGCAAGTACGAGGTCTTGAGTTCAATTCCTGAAACCATTCCCTACACACACACACCCAACGTTCACTGAACCAGGGTGAAGAAAAGGTACTGTGAAGAGGAAAACGGTAGAATAACTACAGCCATAGAAATGAAGTTCATCAAGAATGTGGAGATCTGAAGCCTCTATTTAACATGTACGAAGTTTGAAGAAAACATCATTATGAACCCTTGAATAAGGAAAAACTGGTCAGTCAAAAATTTAATTTGTCTCTCTAATCTGTAAGAGAGATGATGTTGTACAGCAATCAACTAAAATCTGAAACACTCTGCTGTCAGGGGGAGGGATGGATTTTTCACTTACCTGGGGACAGATAACAGACAACAGATAGACAAGTGAGAAAAAAAATCAGTTAATTTTCAAAGCTGAAGTGCAAAACGTCAAGTGCTACTTAGAATATAAATATAGCATGCCTACAAAACACAGTCACAAGGGAAAGTTCTAATCATCACAAAAACATTTCTATGGATCTCACTGTTTATGAAAGACGGAGGCAGTGCAAGAATCAAGACAAAGCCTGTCTCCAGGTGAGGTCCAGGAAAGGGGGTCAAGAGGCGCTGTGAAAAAGCCACTTGGTCCCAGTTGGATCTGTTTCGCTATGTCTTTTATGGGACAACAGCACTAGCTCTGTGTGGAGAAAGTGAACTCTTCAGCCCACTTGGCACAGGTGAACAGCAGTACAGCAGGAAGGCAGAAAGAGAAAATACTTTTCTTGCAAAGAGGCAGGAAACTGCCATGAGTGAAGTCAGTGAATTTTTGATTGACCAGTTTATTTTTCCTTATTCAAAGGTTAATAATGATGTTTTCTTCAGACTTTATACATGCTAAATAGAGGCTTCAGATAACAAAACTTTTAAAGATCAAGTGCCCAAACTTCAACCCAAAACCCACTTACTCATCACAAAGTGCCAACACTGAGATTAAACCTGAATACTGAGGTCTTAGTTTAAAAACACAACTGCTCTCTAATACTTGGCTGCTGGAACAACTTGGCCTGTGAATCAACAGGCAGGGTTCCCAGTGCTCCTTGCAGCACAGGTGCGGTAAGTTTGCCACCACGTGTCCTGATCATTGGAGAACTTCTAGTACTGGAGAGATAAAGTCAATGAGAAGCCCCACCCTGAGATCCAGGACTACAGATAATGTTCCTCCCCTCTATAGCCACCAGCAAAGAAAGCACCAGAAACTAACAAGGACCTACTGTTAAACGATATGAAGAGGAAACCTCACTAGAACACAAGCTCACCAAAAAAGCCTAAAATTTAGTATGGAACAAAAGCATTAAGAAAACCCACTGCAGGCCGGGCGTGGTGGCGCACGCCTTTAATCCCAGCACTCGGGAGGCTGAGGTAGGCGGAGCGTTGTGAGTTCGAGGCCGGCTTGGGCTACAAAGCGAGCGCAAGGCCGGCCTGAGCTACATAGTGCGACCCTGCCTCAAAAAATCCAGGGCCGGGAGTTAGGCTCAGTGCCTTAAGCGCCTGCCCTGGCAGGCGCGAGGTTGTGAGTTCAATCCCCGGTGCCGCAAAAAAAAAAAAAAAAGAAAAAGAAAAAAAAAGAAAACCCACTGTAACCCAGCACCAAATCTCACTTGACAGGGAAGGTAGAAGAATGTGAAGTTTGTGATCCCCTGAAGGTAGCAAACACACCTAAATTCTGAGAGGACTGAATCAATCACTCACACCAAGACCTAGAAAAAGAAAAAATATGCCCATTTCCAGGTGTAAATATCATTTACCTCAAACTCTGTTGTTCTAATAGATACCTATCTTTCAGCCAAAACATTATCAGATTTGCAGGGGAACAAGGGGGAAAATGGTGAAATCGTGATCAGTTATGACCCTAATGCTAGAGAACTAATATGAAAAACGACATAATTATATTAAATGTTTGTATGGAAACAAGTGGACAGCATGAAGAAACATAAAGGAAATCAATGAAGCGATAAAACCATGTAAAATAATTCTGTAAGAAATACGTCCCATAGGCTCATTAATTTAGTCAATATTGCCAAGAAAATAATCAGTGCAGTTGAAGATAACTAAAAGTTATTCAAACTGAGATACAAAGGGGAAAGAGGAGGGGAACAAAAACAATACAAGAGCTGTGGAGAAAACCACAAAATCAAGAACAGAAGAGAAAAAAATTGAGTGGAAAAATATTTGCAAAAGCAATAGAAAAAAATATGCAAACATAGAGAAAGAGGCTATCTTTCTTTCCCCTTGCTGATAAACAATATCTGACACCAACAGCTTACTGAGAGGTTTATTTTGGATCACAGTTTATAGAGCTTTCAGTGCACAGTCGGCTGGCTCCAAGTCAGGGTGACATGGCACAGGAGTATGGTAGAGGAAGGTTGCTCAAAACGTGTCAATCAGAAAGAGGAAGAGGAAGGAGGGATATCTATTTACCCTTCCAGGCCATGCTCCCAGTGACCCACCTCCACCAACCAGAATTCACCTCCCCAAATCACAGTTACAAACTTATAAATGGACAAATCCAGCAGTAAGTACTATGCCCACAGGACACGGTATCACATGACACAATACATGCCCCCAAGTATAAAAGCCCATATATGAGGACATGAAGATTTAAGAAGGACATTAGATATAAACCATTGCAGAGGCCAAACCAAAGATCCAAGAAGATCAGAATGCATTCATCAGAATAAATACTGATAAATTAGGTGTTTGACTAAGATGAATTTTCAGGAAACATTTACATGTTACATTTCAGATTACTTTGGAAATGGCTATAAACTTAAACAATTACAGTGAAAATATTACATTTATAAATGAAACAAGTAGTAATTAGAGATGACACTATATACTTTTTCAATTTTACTGAATCATAGTATAATAATAGAAAAATTTATTTGGAATATAATTCATATACACTGTCATAAAATTCACACTTTGAAGTGTACAACTCTGATTTTTGATGTATTCAAAAAATGATGCAGGTGCTTCCATGATATAATTTCCAAATATTTTTAACATCCTTCCAAAAATCATTACTACTCTCCTTCCCTGGTCTCTGGCAAACACTAATCTACTTTCTATTACTATGAGTTTGATTATTCTGTATATTTCATATCGATAGAATCATACATTTTGTTTTTTGCTTCTTTGGATAGCATAATGATTTCAAGGTTCTTCGCTATTATAGACTGGATCATTACTTTATTTATTTTTTTATAGTGAGATACTAGTTTACCATGTGGATTTACTACATTTGTCAATCAATTCATCAGCTGTGGGGCATTTGAACTGTTTTCCCTTTGGGAATATTATGACAATACTACCATCAGTATTTCTGTGTATATAGTTAGGCATAGGAAATTCTTGGTTATATGGAAAATGGCTAATAAACTTTTTTAGAAATAACCAAACAGCTGTACAAAGAGACTGCATCATTTTATATGCTAAGCAGTATGTTAATATACCAGTGCTCTACATTCTTCCCAACACTTGCTGTTGTTTATCTTTTTAAATACAGCCATTACTGTGGATGCAAAGTGCTATTCCACTGTGGTTTTGATTTGCATTTTCCTAATGACTGATTTTATGTGTTTATTGGCCTCTATGCATCAATTTCTGGATAAATAACTATTCAAATTTTTAGTCTGTTTTAACCACATTAGTTGTCTTTTTATTGCAAGAGTTGGTTTGAATTTATATTATATAGATATACCTATATATGTCTTGCACACTACTAGTCCCGTAAAATATAATTTGCACATTTTCTCTCCCATACTTGGAACTGTATTTTCATTTCTGGGTGGGATCCAAATTCTTGATTTTGATGAAGTCCAATTTCTCTAATTTTTCATTCATACTCTTGGTGTCATAACTTAATAATGCACTACTATATTCATGGCTATAAGGATTTACATCTATATTTTCTATGAACTGAATGTTTGTGCCCCCTATTCATATGCTAACTCCAAATGTGATAATATATGAAGATCTAGAATTTGGGAGAAATTCAGTCATAAGCATGGAACTGTGATAATGAGATTAGTGCTCTTATTAGACGCAAAAGTGTTACTTTTCTCTCTATTCTCTGCTATATGAGTGTATAGCAAAAAGGGTTCTAAAAACCAGAAAGAGGGCTCTCCTGAGAACTCAACTTTGTTAGCTCCTTAATAGTAAACTTCTCTCTAAAATTGAGAATAATATTTCTTAAGTCACTCAGTCTATGTCATTTTCAATTTAGCAGCCTAAAACAGTATTCTTTTAACAGATTTATACTTTAAGCTCTTACATTCATGTCTTTGATACATTTTGACTTATTTTTTGCACTTTGTGTGTCCTAGTTACTTTTCCTGTTGCTGAGACAAGATACCCAGCACTCTCAAGTTAAGGGAGGAAACATTTATCTAGCTCCAGTTTGTAGAAGTTTCAGTTCATAATCTGATTTCAAGGTATGGTGGTTCCACAGAGGAGAACAGTTCATAGTAGGCAGAGAGCAGCAAAACAATCAAAGGATTTTAACAGCATCTTTCTGCCCTTCAGTCTTACCCAAACTACTTAACATGAGTAACGCTCACTCACACCCTTCATCCTAGTGTCCTTGAGCCCAGCATAGCACCATGAATCAATCACAGTGTCACATACTCTAGACCATGACATCGTGTAAGATAGGGTTTCACCTTTTATTCTTTTGCATATAGATATCGAATTGTCTTGGAAAAGCTATTGTTGAAGCTTATTCTTTCCCCACTGAATTTTCTTGGCAACTTTGTCAAAAATCAACTGACAATCTGGGAATATTGGCATATGCCTGTAATCTCAGCATGCTGGGAGGCTGAGGCTGGAGGATTACAAATTCAAGCCCAGTCCAGGCAACTAAGGGACATAGCGAGACCCAATCTAAGATTAAAAATATACAAATGGGATGGGGATACAGCTCAATGTGAATGCTTTGGGTTCAATTCCAGGACTTTTAAAAGAAGAAAATACTGTTACTATTAAATCAGTATTTAAATTGTTAAGTTATTCTGGACTCTTTATATGCCCACATATATTCTTCTCAGTGATTGTCTTGGAAGTCAAGACAGATAATAAACAGTGAAGTTATGTACCCATATTGTGCAAACTCTCCTTTTTCTTCAATGATTCAGGTTGGAAAGGCATCAGTTATGAATTATAGAGTACTTATGGAACTACTTGTATTGTGTATTAGACAATGCTTACTAAAGTCAGACATAAAAGAGTGCAAAATCTGTTTGCATGCTGGAGACCCAAAGGATCCAGTGGAGGGCTTGGAGCCCATGGCAATGCCCCATGCAAGTTCTTATCAGGAGGCTAAAGGGTCCTGGATGGGAGATCGAAGGATCTGTACCGGAAAGGCCCAAGGCCAGTGCTGGAAGATGAAGTGTTTGTGCCAAAAGTTTGAAGGATCTGTGCCAGAAGGCTTAGGGATCTGCACTGGAAGCCAGGAGATGGCATCCAAGATGACAAGGACTGAATCTCTCCAAAAGAAAGACAGCAGCCAAAACTGTTTAAAATAACAACCCTGAAACTCCTCTGGAGAAGAGCAGTTGCAATGAATCTCCTTCAAAAGATAGCATAAATCCTTTCCTTCCACTCTCCTTTTATACCATTCTAACAACAATGCTCCGTAAAGTGGGTCTTCCATTTCCAGAACCATGCTAACTCAACTCAGCTGAGCATTCCCCACTGGAGTTGACGATTTATCAGTTAACCACCAGGTAGTATACGTCTAAATACTGGCATTCAATGTCAAGTGCTACTCTAAAACCTAGTAAAATCAGAAGGGCCTCAAAAGGCAAAATACTCCTCCCTTTTTACTAGCCAATATCTTTCCTCATCAAGTGGACTACTCATATTCCTCATTATTCCCTAAGTAGTGGTACTGAGTTTCTTTCCAGCCTATAAAATTATTCTAACAAGCCAACTGATTGCTCTAAAAGAACCAGAGATCATCCTCCATCTTGTAATCACAATGTCTGTCTCCCACAGCCCATGGTTGTTCACTCTGTTTCTGAATGTAGCCTGTATGTGGACCTGTGTGACATGATGTCTTCTTCCCTTGAGCTATAAGTGTATATGACTAGGTAACTGTTGTTGCTATTACCTTTCTAGTATCATGTCTCCTGGGTTCACATATTCCAATAACGTTTAATGTAGTTTTTAAGATTTGGATCTCAGTACTCTGAAGGCCATGTACTAAAGGTTTGGTCACCAGCCTATGGTGCTATTGGCAGGTTGTGGAATCTTTGGAAGGGAATTAAATCTTCAGGGATGTGACCTTGAAGGAAATATTGAGACCCTGGTATCTCCATCTGTCTCTGTCTGTGTAACTCTGTCTCTCTCTGTGTCTCTGTCTCTGTGTCTCTCTCTCTGTGTCTCTCTCTGTCTCACTCTGACTCTCTGTCTCTGTCTGTCTTTGTCTCTCTCTCTCTCTCTTCCTCTCTCTCTCTCTCTCTCTTTTCTGGCTGCTGAGATGAGCATGCTGCGTCCTCTACCATATACTCCCTGACATGATTTTCTGCCTTGCAATAGGCGCAAAGCAACAAAATTTGCTCATTATGAAATGATACCTCTAAAATCTGAGCTAAAATGAATCTTTCTTCCTTAGAAGTTGGTTATCTTGGGTATTGTGCAGCAGTGATGGCAAACTGACTAAGCCAGGTGAATCACACTCTCACCAATGGGATAAAGGGGTGGTTGTTAAAACATTGCACTTTATGATAGGTGTTGAGGGAGCCAGTACAGTTGTACTATCTTTTGCACATATTAACCACTTACTCTGTCTCGTGAGAAGTAAGAACACTGATTTGATGACAGTTTGATACTTTTTTTCACTCCCCATCACATTCTCCATCTGAGATTTATTTCTACCTTTCTGGCTGCATTTTCAATTGTTCTTTAAATTTCTGCTAGTTTTCCTAAATGGCAAGTGACAGAATTATGGCTCTGTGGAAAACCAACCAATCAGATTTCTGGGGAAGGAAACTATACAGAGTCATCACAGCATGATGCTATATACAGAAAGCCTGCAACACTCCAATCTCAAAGCTCTGATTACAGAATTATATACAAGTGACTTTGCCCATTACACTGAGTTCCCTTTTTATTCACCCATGTAAAGTTTTTGGTAACTCTTCCTCTGCTTATGCCTGGTTGAATGCCACAATTTTCATTTCCACCATGTTTGTCTTTGTTGTTGTTGTTGTGATTTTGTTTTGTTTTATATATTTTTTTTCTTTTGAGATATTTTTCAGTGTCACTGAAAGAAACCACTGAAATGAGCTTGGGAAAAGGTACATTTTTCCTAGTTAGCATATCTTTTTTAGGTTTTGTCCCAGTACAGTATACAGTCAGTGAAATAAATTATAAATATGCTTTCTACCTCCCTGTGTGTGCACTTTGTCATTGAAAGAATATGGGAGTTAGTGGAGAATAGTATTCACAACACTTAGAGTTCATTCTGGTTCACCTGTGAGTTTCTGTGTTTTTTCTGATTTATCAACTTTTTCCATATCTTGATAATCTATATTTGCACCCAGGACAATATGCTTTCTCTATTTTACTGCCTTTGTTAGGTTAGTTCTCCCTCTTTACTGCTTTTTCATTCTCTGTCACATGTCCCTATTTCATTTTGCCTACTAACATCTGATTATAATCCACCTGACACAATAATCTTGGAAGTTGAAAAATTATTCAGGTATATAGAGAAATGGAGCTGTAATTAGAAGTATTTATTAAGTACAACATATTTTTAAAAAAACATGAAATAAATTTTGAGAGAAGCAGAAATATTAGCTTCTTGTCATAATATCAGTCTAGTAAAGAAATACAAATTTGTATCATAACTGTGTACTGACAGAATATACAATATTTTGTTTTCAACAAGATTCTAATCATTGAAACTGATTTTCTTAAGTAACTTGACTACTGATACTAGGTAAAAAAAAAATTCTTTTGATGTTTGAAATCCAAGTAGTTTTGTTGGCATCCTTAGCAATAAATGGTCTTCTTTCTGCTAGGATTACCTATATTGCTCTCTAATAGTTTTTGTACCAATTTGCTTGGAGAAGATTAGCAGCCCAATAGGTGACCAATTTTCTCTATGACTTCTCTTGAATGTCACATAATGCTTCAAACATCAATAATGTAAATTAAAATAATATACATGCACATATATCCATATAATTGTGCAAAGGAATTTATTAGATAGAGGCAGGATAGTTCACAGTGGCTGGGTTGCACTGGAGAGGCTGAAGATCCAGTAGCTTCTCGCTTTTTGGTGGCTGGGAAGCAGAACAGAGGGAACAGCACCAGAGAAAGAATGGTCAGTGATCAGATATAGTGCATGAAATTATGCTCCTATGCCCCACTCGGACCCACCTGAAACTGTGCTTTACTAATCCCCTAGGCTGTACAACCAATCAAGTGAGTGATCTAGCTTAAGTGTCACACACTCTTTCCTGTTCTTTTTCTGCACTCACCTTCCTTCTCTCATATTTTAGTTTTTCAGACAGCATATCCAATTCATTGCTTTGGATTCCCTCTGTTTGAAACTGCACATTTCTGCCTCAACCTTCTGAGTTAAGTATTTTTAGTTCAGGGACACATAAGAAAAAGAGGACGTGAAGCAGCAGAGATGTAGAACTGGGGGAAAGAGATTTGCAACCAATACATTTTATCTGACAGAGAAAAGTTCTAATTGTACTTATGCAAAGTTAAATTTGAAGTGGAAAAGGAAGTGTTGATTTAGTGATGCCATTTACAGGACTGTTGAACTTCTCTTATTGATCCATCATCAATAAAGTGGAATTAATTTGGTTGTTCTTTAATGGAATGGGAATTTCCCTATATACTTAAAGGATAGTATGCTCTCATTTATAGCTGGAAACTTGTACATTAACTTTAATCTCTTCCTGCTTCTCTCCTCATTTCTCACTGGTTCATATGCTGTTCATCTATGAAGGCTTTTTTGACACATCACATCCCTCATGTGCCTGTACCATGAGCTTTGTATACTTTACTATCCTAGAATATTTATTATTGTAGCTCAACTGTGGGGAGTGGTTGAGCTGTGATTGAGCTGGAGGTCTGCAAATTCCTTGAGACTAGAGCAAAGCCAGTCCCAGTGACACAGAATGCCAGAGGTGAACTGTGTGAAGAAGTTGACCTCTAGTTCAGTTACATATCAATAGGTTTCCTCTGGTCTTGCTGTTCTTCTTAACTGTAGCACAGATAGTTCTGAGACTGTTTTTGCTTTCAGTGTTCTCAGCAAAACACTGAGACCTTACACTCTGAACCTCGTGATGCACTTTTCCCCTTTTCTGTTTTGCGTAAATAAATACCCTGGAGTTGGGACATTCTCGCTGCCTCTTGATCGGTGACGTTGGGTCACACCCAGACCCAGCTTTCCTTTTACGTATTTTATTTCATCTTAGTCTCTCATCATCCCCTCACAGGACCTTGCTCCTTGCACAGGTTGTGGCACTCAACTCACTGCCTTCTCATAGTAAAAGTTCCATAATGACAAGGAAATCTCATTTTTCTGCAGTTCTATAGTCATATCCTACATTGCTTTAGAATATTGATCATGAAAATGTGCAAATATAAGTGTTGAGTAATAGGATTATTCCAAAGATTCATAAAGCCACCTGCCTCCTATCTTCAGCAATATAGGAAACACAGCTTAGAAAATAAGTTTCTAAATCTTAAAAAATTAATAACTAACAGCTTGAGGCATATATAAAGGGAACAGCATGAGGTTGAAGAGGCATACCAAATCATGGCCCTTCACTGACTGTAGACACTTTCATTGTGAATAATCCCTCCTGGCTTTTCTCTTTCATGGAGAGACACAGGAAGTAGGATGCCAGGTGCCCTAAAGAGGACTTTATATTCGGGTTTTTATTTTTTGGTTTAAATGCATATTTCCAGGAAAAGTTTGTAGCACTATTCGAGACATATTTTATCACCGTTGATATTTGAATGATAATCCCCAAGTGGCATGCTTTTTCATATACACAGGGGCTAATGACTTGTTTTTTTCACAGTCACTTTTTCTTCCCCAAATTGATACATGCTGTCAATTGCGTTTTGGTTCAGCTGTAACCTATAGAAGCTTATATGTACAGAAGCTTATTTCATTCCCTAAAATACAAAACAATGATCACGAAGCTTTCAAACCACACAAAAAATGGTGCAGAAAGTTTTTTATATTTTTATATTTAGTGACAAGAACATTTGCTACAGCTTTTCTCAAATCCAACTCCCTCAAAATGTAGTAAAAATACAAATATAGACTGATTTTATTTAGAAATTGACTTGTGCTTTTTACATAATTGCAACTAGATGAAATTGAGGCTTCAGAGATTTGAAATTCCAATCAAACAATCTGATCTGAAATGAATGTAAATCCTGCAATAAGTGAATAAATTGCACATTTGCAAAAATTATAAATGGCAGTTATTGAATTCAGCTAAGCAATATCAACTAATAAATTTTGAACACATTGGGAAGTAGGAAAATTACACTTGATTACTTATCAGCAAATTCTAGGGGAAAATGTTTTTTAAAAGGCTATAGAAACTACCTGGCATGTTAAATTATTGTGGATGGCAATGTATTTCTTACTTGACGACGTGCTTAATCTGACTTCTTGTTCTTGTCAAGCTAAATTCGAGCTCAAACTTGTACTAAATTCCACTTTCACAAAAATTTATGTGACAAATTTGTCACTTCTGATAACAGTTGTCTTCCACATAAAAACGAGGCTTTCTCTCATTCTTTGACAGGTGACCTGCAATATTTACAAAAAATTTAGTTCTTTACAGTTGTGAGATTTTAAAAACAGACTATTATTCACTGAAGATGTTTTCTGGTATTATGACATATAATATGACATGCAATATGTTCTTTGACATAATAAAAAATAAACAGTGGAAAATTCTTTAATAAGATTGTTCTTCCTCAATGTAAATACTGCTTAGTTGAAAATACCACTCCATAACAAAGCTGATTCATCCACAGTAAGTTCACTTTGTATTCTAGTCAAGGTCTTGCTTTTAGAATGCATAGTTTACAAACAAAATAATTTAAATTGTAGCTCCCATAAAAATTAAAGTAATACATACAAATGACAGTTCTGTATGTTTGCTCACATGCCTTCATTGAATGAGTATTTGCCAGGAATTAATTACATGCAAGGCTATTTCAGATTTTACAGATACAGAGATGAACCAAACAAAATGATTATGGAATTTATAGTGTATTAAGCAAGTTAGACTGGTATGCAAGTGATATTAACACAACAAATAATATGACAATCCTTGTAAGCGACAAAAAGATGAAACTATAGAAAGCTTCAGGTGATAGAAAATTTGCTGAGTGATGAAGGACGTTGCCTACAGTAGGTGAATTTTCCTGAAGATACGTTCAAACCCTAAGCTTCAGTGCCTATGAGTGTGTCCTTATTTGAGAATGTCATCTTTTGGAATATATCTAAATTAACTATCTTGAGATGAAATTATTTTGGACTTAAAATGGGTCGGAATCCAATAATTGGTGTCCTTATCATGGAAAGGAGACAGAGATTTTGACTTAAAAGCATGGCAGGGAAAGTCTCTGTGAAGATGGATATAGAAATTATAATTACACTGCCACTAGC
>RJWM01041088.1:0-15096 GCA_004363535.1 Dasyprocta punctata
TCTCCTGACTGCCTTCACAAGGTGTGATAAATAATTCAGTAACTGTGGCTGCCGACTGGAATCCAACAGAAGGACCGGCTTGTGAAAACACGCCACTGTGTCCTCACCCAGCTTAGCCACTGGATCTGGCACTATGCACCTTCTGGCTCTTCCACAAAGCCAAAATGCACATGAAACGGAAATGTTTTGAATGGACTTCAGGCACAGAGGCAGCCAGGACAGCGCAACTGAAGACACAGCGCAGGGCGGAAACCACCCCAGAAATTGAGCCCCGGTTCTGTCACCCCCAGGCTCTCTTCCTTCTGTCTGGGCTCAGTGTCCTGGGCTTGCGCACCCGCTGTGTAAGGACTCCTCCAACTCCAGGCTCCTGCTGTTTTCTCCCAGTGTGAATTTAAGAGGCTCCTTGCTCTTCCCACCCCAGACGAGCCTCCCTGGAACCTCCTACTTTGGCCTGGACAAAGCTGTTCTCCTTCTCTTCCCTAGTTTTAAATCAACTTCAAAGAAAATTTAAACTCTTTGCGGATGCAGTAAATCCCCAGGACCTTGGGATTGTGAATATCACGTACCGATGGGTTCTATGGGAAGCAGGAAGTGGCGGGGCAAGGGGGCCCATTGAGCCCAAAGGGATAGAAGGACCCCGGGTTCACCATGGCCTCCCCTGCTGACCTCTGTCTGTACGTTTCCCTCCCTGGTCCCTCAAGGCCACGTGGTGGGCAGGACTTGGTCTCCCAGTGACAGAGGACAGAGGATGACAGCCCAGCCCAGACCCAGCTGGAATCTCAGTCCCAGATCCAAACTTCTGAAAGGTTAAGGTTTGCCTGGGTTGGATCAGTTCAGCCAGTGGGCATGGGAGCAGGCTAAACTGTGAGCAGGGCTTCTGTGGCCTAGGTGTGCATGGCCCCCTGCAGACACCCAGATGCCGCCTGGGCTTGCAGGATGTGCTCGGGTCTGGGCCCTGCAGCCCTGTCCGGCCTCACCCCTTAGCTCTGTCGCCTTGGTGCTTCTCCTCCCCTCCGCTCCCTTCACCCCACTTCCTTTTCTTCTCAGGAGGTCGGGAAAGTGAGGTGGATACAACCCAGGTTCTACATCAGCCTGCAGGGGGCCGCGTGTCCCTGGGCAAGCTGCTTACCCTCTGTGTGCCGAGTGCATCGCTATTCGTGAGTACAGTGAAGACGCCTGCCTCGTGGGGTCTCTGCGATAATTAAATCAGTTAATGGAATTAAATAAGTTAATGGAGCAAAGCATTTAGAATAGTTCCAGGGGTATAATAATCACTTAATCCTTTTTATGCACCACGATGATTCCTCGTACTGATCCTACAACTCCAGGATACCAGACACACATGCAGCATCACACACATGCACACATACACACACACACACACACACCCTCCAAACACACACATCCTTTTGGACACATATGTGCATATCTACATCCCAACTGTATATGCTCATATCTACAGATGACTCCCAACTTCTCATAGTTTGACTTAAAATTTTTCAGCTTTCCAATGGTATGAAACAGTTCATTCAGTAGAAATCAGATTTTAAATTTTGAATTTTGACCTAGTCCTGGGATAGCAGTGTCTGAAGGTAAAAATGGATACTCCACAATCCATGCTATTGCTGAACTGTGCTGTTGAGCAGGTTAGATGTAGTAAATGCATTTTGAACTTAGGATATTTTCACCTTAGGATGTGTTTGTTGGGATGTAACCCCACTGTAAGTTGAGGAATATATATAAAAATATATTACATTCTATAAGTTATGTATGGAGCTGAGCTCGGTGGCTCATACCTGTCATCCCAGCACTCAGGAGGCTGAGGTAGGAGGATGGTTGCGCATTCAAGGCTAGCCTGAACTACACAGCAAGACCATATCTCAAAAAAAGATATATATATGGAAAGATATTTATTTCAAGAAATTGGCTCACCAAACCGCAGAGACTGACAAGTCCCTAGATCTACAGCTGGCACCCTGGAGGCCCAGGAAGCTGCTGGTCCAGGCTGCCCAAAGCCCTGAGGTACAGGAGAGCAGTGGTGTAAGTTCCAGCCTGAGTCTGAATCCCTGAGCACCAGGCGAGCTGGCAGTGTATGTTCTAATCGCAGGGCAAGAGAGGATCAATGTCCCAGCTCACTTCAGGTCTTCAGCTGATTGGGTGGGCCACCCATGCTGGTGAGGACAATCAAGACACAACTCTTAAATACCCCCAGAATATACTGGCAAAACATCTGGGCTCCCCATGCCCTGTCGAGTTGAAAAATAAAAACTAGACAGTGGGGAGTGTTGTAGTTATGTTCCTATGGCCCTGCCAAGTCTCATGTAATCATGGCCTGGATGTGGCTGAGTCTGGTGTTCATGATTGGTTTGTTGTCTGGCGCTGGGATTGGCAGCATGAGTGCTACACCAGCCCAGGGTGGAGCCAACATACAGTGTAAAGGTGGAAAGAAGGTGTGTCTTCTTTCTCATGTCCATTTTTTTTAAACCAAAGGAAAACAAGAAATCAAAACATAACAATTTCACCCCAACCAACAAAACAGCAACAATCATCAGCATATTGGATATTCCTGAAAATTATTTAAGACAAAAAATACAGACATGAAACATCATCTAACTAATTGTTAACCCAATTGTTTTCAAATGAGCATTTCACATTAAAAATAAAATCTGAAGGTGACCCTGAAAAAATTACATTTTACTCAAAATTCTTTTTCTCTGACTGTCACAACTAATTTTTTATATACATAGATTTTGTTTCAGATGACATGATACTCTACCCAGAGGATCCCAAGAACTCTTTTTGTGACAGCAATGTATTGAGGTCTCCCAACACAGTTGTATTAAGGCTTACTTGATTTTTCATGTCATTAATAATTGTTTTATGTAACTGGGTGGACTAGTATTTGTTGCATTATTATCTCTTCCTCTTAGATTCTTCCCTTAATGTCTCTCTTCTCCTTCTTTGTCTCTCTTAATCAGTTTTGACTTAAAATTAACTTTATCTACAAATAGAATAGCTACCTCTGCTTTTTTCTGGACTCCTGTTGCATGGAGTATTGTTTTCCATCCTTTAACTTTCAGTCTATGAGTATCCTTGTGAATTAAATGTGTTTCTTGTATAGAGCATATTGTTAGATCTTGCTTCTTGATCCAGTCTGCTAGTCTATGTCTTTTAACTAATGAATTAAGACCATTAACATTGATGGTTAAAACTGATACATATTGACTTATCTTTATCATGTTGTTTTCTTTTTTCCTGGTGGATTCCTTCTAGTGGGGTTCGTGGAGCTGTGGTACTTATCATCCCTTTTAAAATGTCCTTCAAAATATTTTGGAGTGCTGGTTTAGTGGTCATGAATTTCCTCAACTGTTCCTTATCAAGGAAGTATTTTATTTCTCCCTCTATTTTGAAAGATAGTTTTGCAGGATACAGCAATCTGGGTTGAAAGTTGTTTTCTTTTAGAATTTGGAGTACTTCACTCCAAGCTCTCCTTGACTTGACAGTTTGTGCTGAGAAGTCCACTGTGATCCTGATGGGCTTTGCTTTATAGGTGATTTGTTTCTTTTCCCTAACAGCTTTTAAAGTTTTATTCTTGTGTTGAATTTCTGAAATCTTGACTATGATATGCCTGGAAGTAGATTTTTTTTATCACTGCTAATTGGAGTTCTATATGCCTCACTTATTTGTATGTCAAATTTTTTTTCTCTACCAGGAAAATTTTCTGACTCGATGTCTGTAAGGATATTTTTAATGTCATTTGTAGTATCTCCTGCTTGTTCACTGACTCCAATTAATCTTAAGTTATTTTTCTTTGTCTTGTCAAGCAACTGCTGGATTAATATCTCATGATCCCCTGCTAGTTTTGAAGAATCTTTCTTTTCCTCGTCACTAACTGCGAGCCTGTCTTCAATATCTGAGATCCTGTCCTCACATTGGCTTAATCTGCTTTGAATACTTCCAGTAGAGTTTCTATTCTCCTGGATATCTACTTGAATCTGCTTCATGGAACCCATTTGCTTCCTATGTTGTCCTTCCATAATTTGCTTAAACTTGTTTTTTTTTTTTTTTATCTGTATCTGCCCTAACATCACTAAGCATGGTGTATATTTTGGTAATCTCTGTGGTTATTTGAGAGATTATTTCTGATTTCATTTTTTCCAAAGCCTCATTCAACTGCTTTGTTACCACTTCTAAGAAACCTTGTAGGGGGCTTTCAGATTTTCCAGCCTCATTGCCCCCTGGGTTTGCTTTTGGTGAACTGGTTGTCTGGGGTTGTGACCTGTTTAAGTGTCTTCTCATTTCTTTTCTTTTTTAGTTTAATTCCAGAAGTGATACCTCTTAGTCGCCTGCAGTGGGTTACTTTAATGGTGGTATTAAGGACTTCCAGGTGATGAGCACTTCCCGGAGATATCTTCCAGGTATAACCGGTTCCTGGGCTTTGAGTCTATTGGAAAATCCCACCTCCTCAGTTTGTCAGGGATGAGAAACCACTGTTCGCCTAGCCCAGTCCCTAGTTTCTTGGCACCACATCCCAGCCCTCTCTGCGACCCCCAGTCAATCCCAGTCCTGAACCAGCAAGGCCAACAGCTATCCAGTTCAATCGAGTCAGTTCTGGCTGCAGTGACAGCCACAGCACCAAACACAGCCAACAAAACAGTAAACTGATCCAACCCCTGATTTACAACCCCCAACCATATAAACTGAATTTATATCCATAAAACAGGATGCAAAACAATCATATACAATACTTAGGTTCACAAAATGTCAATTCTGTTCCCAAGGGTGAGGACCCAAAATGAATTTAAGAGAAAGCAGAAAAGTGGGAAAAGGGAAAAGAGACTGCGCGTAGGTTGGAGAACAAAGATGGGTCCACCAGCTCAGGGAAACCACTGCAGAAGACTGAGGAAAAAGAAAACCAAGAGACAGAAAAGAGAACAGGACAAGACCAAGCCCAAAGGGAGGGCAGAAATCACACTCACACTAAAAAAAAAATAATAATAATAATCCACTTCCAGTGTTCTCTCTGGATTCACTGGTAAGCAGCCTGTGGAGATGCAACCCAAATAGTGGCACTGTATCTCTGCAAGCCAGCAACTGCTCTTTCAGTAGTAGACAGCCTTAGCAGGCCTGCCCTGAGAGCGGCCTCCTCGGGCTCACAGCCATCCAGGCAGTCTCTGTGGGTCTGTGCCCAGCTAGGAGCCACTGGGGGAAGCCAGCGACAGTTTTAACCCCAGGCATATCTGACCCGACACAGGAACGGCTTCTGGCAAATCGCTCTCCCTCGGGAGGACCAAGCCCTCCGCACTCACCACCAGCCAGCACAGCCCTCCTTGCCCGCCGCTCTCCTCCACCGAGGAATGGTTTCGCAGAGGCCCCGGGGTCGCCAGCCACTGCCAACACCACAACCCTGCATCACCGGGCTCCAGCAGCTCCCCTCGCACAGCGTGTCTGGCTCTGGGTGAAGCCTCTGCCAGCTACCACCTTCTTCTTAATACAAATTTTTCTTTTCGCTCTCTCTGTGGGGTTTGTTTCAGACTTCAGACTCTTCCTGGGTTCAAGGAACCCATCTCCCTCCTTTCTGTCTTCCTCAAGATGGTGTGTTCCCACGTCTAGACAGTGTCTCTCAGAGAGGCTGTCTTCCCTGCATCCTACTACTCCGCCATCTTCCCAGAAGTCCCCTCTTGCCCATTTTTTGCCTTGCTGTTGGGCAGCCACCATGAACAGCTACCCCACCGTACTACCCTGCCTTGCAGCCAGCTTAATAGGGACTGAAACCTCCAAGAACTGTAAGAAATAAACCTTTCCTTCCCTAATTTTGGGCATCAGGTATTCTGTCTCAGCAATGAATAAAAAGTAACTAAGACTGGGAAAGAACAAGATGATCACAGCAGTGCCGAGAATCAAGATTTCTATTTAAACTACAAAAACAATGTTTATTTTTTATGTTACATATTTTAAGAATTATTATACATTTTGCAACTCTACCTTGGAGTCCATTTTTCCACTGTCTGCACTGGGTTTGTCCATGTATGTGACTTGGGTCATGGAGGAATTAACAAGTGAGATGCAAACAGATGGTGGGAAGCTGCTTCCTTCTCTCGCTGTTTTTGCAAACAGACCTCCTTGGGAAGCAGCCCAGAGCCAGCAAACTTGATGCTGGAAATACATGGCCCACATGCCCAGAAGTTCCAGCTGTTCATTGGATATGCACTTGAACCATTAATGAGCAACCAGTCAGCCTAGACTAAAAAAATAAATTTAAAAAAACAGTAAGCTAATCCACAGACTCTTGAGAAAAAAATTACAAGGTGTTCTTTTTAAGCCAGTAAATTGTTTGGATTTTTTTTATAAATTGGTATAAATTGGTATAAATTGGTATCAGAAGTGGGGTGTGGTTGCAGATGTAGCACTGAGTTTGGAACTGCCTGGGAAGCAGAAGCTGGCCGTGTGGGCAGGAGGCTGTCAGCAAAGGCTGGAGGAATGCAAAGAGACAGAAACCCTGGAGGAAACCCCCAGAGCAGGCAGGGGAGATGGTGACCTACATTCTGCCATAGTGAAATAATTGCCTGAAGGTTGCCTAGAGTACCTTGAAAACCATGAAACAGTAAACCAAGTCTACCAAGGAGATCTCCAGACATGTGTTTCGAGAGGAAGTTGGGTGCTTGCAGCTGTAGCAGAGGGGGGAGGAAAGATGGCACAGCTGTGTTTGCGAGCAGAATTTAAAAGACACTCAGAGACACTGGAATCGCAGGGCTGCAAAATAAAGCTGTTTTGCATTTAGTCTCTCCAGAGGACTCAAGAGTCTTCAAGTAAAAAATAGCCTCAGGGTAAAGAACAAATCAGGACATAGCTGTAAAATTTGTATGGTAAGGCTCTGAAATGCTGAATTTAAGGTGATGCTTAACGAACCTCGTCAGTGAGACCGAAGGGCTCCTACGACCCTCAGGTGAAGTCCCACAGAAGCCTGATTACAAGTCAGTCAGGAAGAGAAGTCCGTCTCACAGAGACTGGCAGGCGGCTTTCATCCGATGGAGGGAACAATTGCCCAGTACCAAGTTTTCAAGAGAGCTGTATCAGGCAGGACTTTGAGAGAGCTCCGAGTGAGTCCCGCGGGGTAGGAAGCAGTCTGAAGGCTGCTGGGCCGTAGGCATGGCCATTTCTTACTGGAAGGAAGGTGCACGGGAGGGTTCTGTCTCATGAGCAGGGCTGAGCACCGTGGGCCAGCAGCTCCTTCTGCTGGGTGCCCCGGTGCCCTCTCCCCATGACCCGGCCTGGCCCTGGGCTCCTGCACTACCTCTGTCCATAACTACTGTGTTTTCAACTCACTGAGTGTCCTCTTGGGCCTCTGCTTTGTCATCGCCAGGAAATTTTAAAGTTTATAAAAAATTCTGACTGAATATAGTGGTGTGCATCTGTCATCCCAAGAGTGGGAAGCTAAGGCAGGAGGACCTTGAAGTTCAAGCCCAGCCTGGGCAACTTAGCAAACTGGCTTGCTCTTGAAATAAAAAATTAAAAGGGGAGGGATGACTTAGTGCAAAGGCACTGGGTTCAATCCCTAGTACAGAGAGAGACAGACAGAGACAGAGAGAAAGAAAGAAACAAAGAAAGGGAGGGAGGAAGGGAGAGAATGTGCAGGAGGGGGAGGGGAGGGAAGGAAATATTTAAAACACTGGGGTCCTCCCCGCCCAGTCTCTGACAGTAGAAAATCAGATATAAACGAGGAGGAACCATGTGGCCACAAAGCCCAGAGGAGACGCCACGTCGCCTTGAGTCCTCTTCCAAGCGAGGTAGGAGGAAGACCTCCTGGCCATGAGTTAAGCTACAGCAGTGCCCAGCCTGGCAGTCGAAGGTCCTGATGGTGACCCATGGCAACGGTTGTCCTTCGACCCAAGGCCAGGTTCAGCAGGAGCCTCGCAGGCACCCCCAGTTCCAGGAGGAGAGGGGTGTCGGTGCTGAGAGGTTTCCGTGACTCAGCACACGTTTCTCCCAGTTCTCGGAAAGGCCGATTGGCAGAGGGCACAGGGAGGGGCACACTGCGTCCTAGGAGCTTTCGGGGTCCCAGGGTCCCAGAGGCACTGCCACCCTTACTGCGTGGCTGCCAAGGTCCCCAGGGGCTGGAGTCCAGGGAGCAGGCAGGGTGAGTGATTCGATTCTCCTGCCTAGCCAAGGCCAGAGCTCGGTCACTGCCCTGGTCACCGACAGAGGTCCTGGACAGGTGGGCGCCCAGGAGCCCAGGTGGCGGGGAGCAGGGTTGTGGTGCTGAGAGCAGCTGGGGGTGTCTGATGACCATGGAGTGGAGTGTGTTTCAAAAGTACCATGACAGCTATTAGATGTGGTGCTGTCAGCAGACAGAGTCAGAGTCTAAATTTTTAAAATGTATTGAGGGAAAACCCACATTGCCATTAACACCCCCAGAATCCTCTCCTGGCTTTGCACGCATTCCTTCCGTCATCCCAGCCACTTCCTGCAGCCGCTCTGCCGTGCCCTCTCCTGAGGGTCTTCAGCTGCGCTGTCCCGGCTGCCTCGATGTCCAGAATGGATTCTAAACGCTTCCCTTTCCTGATCCCTCTGACTTTGGGGTGGAGCCAGAAGTCACAGGGTACCAGATCCGGTGAATAAGCATCGTGTTTTTAGGAGCCACCTTTCTGCTGGATGGCGCTCAGCAGCAGCATTCACCGTATTTTTGATCACACTTTGTAAAGACGCTCAGGGAAGAGGACTCTGGAGCTGCTGCAGGAAGCGGTAAGAACTGCGGGATAAGTGTGCTCAAAGCCAGCGGGAGTGTCCTGAGGGGCATCTGTGGCAGTGTCTTTTCCTGTAATAAAATTGTTACAGTTTGAACATTTGCCGTATATTTAGTTCACACTTTTTATTTTTAGCGTTGGAACTAAAATAAGTCACGTGAGTCAGACCCCAGTGTGTCAGGCACATGAGAGCACAGGGTTCGGAGAGGGGTGAGTTTAGGATCCTGTCTACCTTCTGCCCAGGCACAGGAACCCCGAACGCAGTGGTTAAGGGTGCACACGCTGGGGTCCACCAGACTAGCGACCTGGTTAAACCTCGTCTGCACCCGCTGGCTGGGGATGCTGCCTCCCGCAGATGAGGCCACTGGGTTTCAGTGACCATCTCTAAAATGGGAATTCAGTTCCCTATATCACAGGGCTGCTGGCAAGATGAATGAATATCACACACAGGTCCCCAGAGCCTGCTGGACTGGAGCTGACCCCACCCCCCTGCCAGCCTGGGTCTCGGAATGGGGGTGCACACGCTGTGGCTGGGAAGCCCTGTAAACTAGCGAACTGAGGCAGGCTTTTGGGGGTAGGAGGGCTGCGGGTTTTGAAGGGTATTTTTTTTGGAGGGGTGAGTTAGGTCTTGCTGTGAAATTCAGGCTGGCCTTGAACCCAGTGTGTACCCCAGGCTGGTACTGAATTTGCAATGATCTACCTCAGCGGACGAAGGGCTGAGAGTACAGGCGTGGGCCATCACGCCCAGCTATAAGGTTTGTTAATGAGCAAGCAGGGAGATAGTGTTTGCAGAGAAAAGTAAGAGACAGAGAGAGAGAGACACAGAGAGAGAGACAGAGAGACAGACAGAGAGAGAGAGAGAGAGAGAGAGAGAGATCTCCTTGCATCTTTTTAGTTTTAATTGAGGCCAAAATGCCTTCCTGCTCTTGGTTGAGTGTGAGGTGTTCCTAGAGTCCTGTAATCTAACCCTCCCACACCCCCTGAAATGACTTTGACTGGGTTTCTCTTCCTCAGTATCAACAAACCCAAAGCAAAACAATCTAACTACACAAAATGTCACAGGACCACGGCATCAGAGCACTGCGCTGCCCTGAGCAGGGGGGAACTGAGGGGAGCCCTGAAGGGCCCGAGTCCCCTGGCATTTTGCTGGGAACACCTGCCCGCGCCCAGGTGACGCGCACTGCAAATCCCCCAGCTGGTAAGGGCAGCTCAGGGCTCCCACCTCCTCCTGCGCCCGGAGAGGAAGGTGGACGCCGGCCAGCCAGCAACCCCAGAAGAGCTGCAGATGCTGAGCCCTTTCTCCTCTCGTCTGCTCATTAGCTCTGCGCTTTGGGGCTGTTCCAGGGCCCCCTTTTTCTCTTACTGCATTGTCTTTCATGGTTCTTTTCTGCTCGGTTTCTCTCCCCAGGTCCCCTCTTAGAGAAGAGCCGGTCTCACACCCCTCAGGCCCGCAGGCATGGTCACAAGGCAGGAAGGTTCTGGCCTTAGCTGGGGCCAACGCTTTATTTTTCTTTCCAATCTAGAGCTCACTCTTTTATTTGCATCATAGAAGACTGGAAAACACATCAAACAAAAGTTTTCATGTTGCCACCCTCAAGTAATAAGTATTTTAATGCATTAACATAATATTTCCGCATAAGTATCTCTTTCCCTGATTTCATATTGTACGTATATATTGCATTTTTCAGCTTTAATGAAGTAAAATGAACATATATTCATATTTATTGATGTCATGCAAAGTGATGTGTTGATATGTATATATATTATGAAATGCTTTGCTCACTTCTGCAGCCATAAACTGAAACTGAAATAACTGCCAAAATAAAAGGAGCACGCCTATCCAGCACGGCAGTAGCTACCATTGCCTTTGGGTGGAGAGAACTCTGCAGGTCTGCTCCCTTAGCGAACTTCAAGTGTAGAAAACATTACCATTAACCACAGTCGCTGTGAATACAGTGGGTCTCCAGCACTGACCCGTCTTCTGCCTGCCAGCTTGTCCCCTTGGACTAGAAGCCCCCCGTTTGTCCACCTCCTGATCCCCGGGACCACCCTGGTGCTCTCTGCCTCTATGAGTCAGCACTTTGAGGTTCCACCTCTGAGGCCACGCAGCGCTGATCTTTCTCTACCTGATTTATTGCACTTAGTGTGACGTTCTGTAGGTTCCTGCATTTGTCACAAATGGCAGGATTTCCTTCTCTTTTAAAGACTGAGTCAGTTTCTCCAAGATGCAGGGGTGGAGGGCAGCTACTCTCCTCATGGGAGCCAGGACGTAGACAGAAGGGAGGGCGGGCGGGGAGATGAACCCTTGTAGGCCACGCCCCCAGTGACCTTCTCTTCTACAGGCCCCGCCCCCCCGGCCACACTGCTACAAGCTCATCCAGGGACTAATCCATCTAGGAGTATAGTGCCCCCGATCCAAGATCCGGTCGCCTCCCAAGAGACTCCCTATCACACATGCGGCTTTGGGGGACACGCAGATGTAAGCCACGAGGGCACAGACCACTCTCCAGCCCATGCAGCCATCAGTAGGTACCCGGATGCAGTGGAGGTGGCCTGCATGCATCTCGCAGGCTAGGGCTCCTTAAGTCCTCTATAGGGAGACACAGTCCTGGAACTGCAGGACCGTCTGGGCAGTTCTGTTTTAAATTTGCTGAGTAATTCTCGTACTGGTTTCCATAATGGCTAATAGTAATAATAATACTACACATTCCAGCCCAAAGCATAGAAGGGGTCCTGTTTGTCCGCGGTATCTCTCGACTTTAGCAGCAGCCGGCCTGAAAGGCGCGAGAGGAGACCTCACTGAGTGGTTCTCACCTGCGTTTCCTTGATGACTGGGGACTGTGAGCGCCTTCCTGTTCACCTGCTGACCCTCGTCTGTCCTCTTAGGAGAGACGGCCGCTCGGGTTCTTTGTCCATCGCAGAATCAGTGTTTTGTTTTGTTTTGTTTTGTTTTCCGGGTATTTTTTCCATGGAGTTGTATGATTTCCTTACATGTTTTGGGTACAAGCCTTTTACCAGTTTGCAAACATTTCCTCTTGTTCCGTAGGTTACCGTATTACTTGTTTGTTTTACTGTGTAGGGACTCCTTAGCTTAATGTACAGAGCCAAATCCTGATTCTGTCTTTTATGAAACTGTATGCTGTGGGGACTAAAACTAATTAGCTATGATGACAGTAATTGTTTACCAAGCATTCGCTACATGCCAAACATTGTGCCTTGTGCTTAGTATGTTGCTTATTTAATATTTACAGCTCCAGGAAATGAGCGATGAGTTATTCCATGCTTGAAAAAGGACAGCAGTTCATAGACCCGACATGATAACGTCACCACACGGAGGGAAGCAGGGGACGGTGATGAGCAGCACCACGGCTGCGAGTTCTCCTTGGGTTGAGGGCTGCCGCCTGGTTGTGAAGCGGTGCTTGGGAACTTGATTTAAACCCAAGTTTGCTTAGCAAAATATTACCGTAACTCAAAACGTGTTGCAGAGTGGTGCAAACAGCTAAAGATCTACAGATGTTTCCGTTCCCTTTTGTAGAGGGCTGAGAAAATAGCAAGGGCCCATACCAGAACCTGAGGACCCCCAGAGTGGTGGGTGTCTCCGACGCATCCTGGCCGGAGCGTGGCTGTGACTTCCTGGGCCTGCTTGAGATGGCACAGGGACTCCCCAAGACCGCGGGAGGTGCGCGAGCTGGGCCTTCTGTTCCCAGGAAAGAGGACACGAAGGGACACGTGTGTACAGGTCCACGTGTGCTTCCTGCAGATCCAGGAAAGGGGAAAATCATAAAGCGGGTTGAAATATTTCATCTGTGATTAATTACCTGGGGAAAGAAGAAACAAATTCCCCAAATAATTAGGCCAAGTCCATGGGCCTGGCAGAGCTGGTCTCCGCACTTCATCTGTTAGTTATAAACGGAGCCGCAGGAGCCTGCGGGGCTGGAGCTGCGGCTGAAGAAAAGCCTCCATGTTTACATTTTCTCCTTCAATATTTGGCATTAAAAAAAGAGAAGTATCTAAATCCACGGGCGCCATCAGACAGGATCGCTCGGAGCCTTTATAGACTCTTAGCACTTGTTTGCATTTCCTGTCCCTGAGGTAGAGCCATCAGGCAGAAGCTATGGAAACGGTGGCGGGGGTGCCCAGCCCAGCTCCCACCCCGCCCTCCAGGCTGGCTCCGCGTCCCGGCCTGTCCCCCCCACCGCGAGGCCGTCACCCCTCCAGCTGGCACTTTGCTCCAGCATGCTTCCCTTCCCTGCTGGCCTGATTGTGGGAGACAACTTGAGCGGGTCCCCTTGAAGGCAGAACAATTGTTGCAACTTTGATTATATCGAAACTTATTTCCTTATGTTGATATATACAGAGCTGACTATGGTATTTCCTTCTCTCTTCAATTGGCTCTAAGCATTGCAAATAAGGCTAGCTGAGGTACTGGTATGTACTCTCTAAAGCCATCAGACAGTGTCCTGTTGCCTCCCATAGTGATCTCTGTAAAATATATAGGCACAGCGGGATGGCAGAGCCAGTGAGCTCTAGGAATGTCAACTGAGTATGAGCCTTGAGAAAGAGACTGTGAGTCCCCAGGGCATAAAAGTTTACATATCAGAAGCAGGTACTGGTGTGTAGTCTTTAAAGCCATCAGACAGTGTCCTGTGTCCTCCCAAAGTGACCTTTGTAAGATGTATAAAGCACAGCGGGAAGGCAGAGCCAGTGAGCTCCCGGAATGTCGACTGGGGATGAGCCTCGAGAAAGAGGCTGTGAGTTCCCAGGGCATAAAGTTTGCATATCAGAAACTGAAGCAGCAGCCTCCTAAAACAATCCACTTGCTATCTTGATTAGGTTGTGCAAATTGAGCCTCCTGCATATCTTTATCTGCATTTTGCAGAGATACCTTTCTCACTACCTTGCCAGCCAGCTCATTACTCACGTAGTTCCCTCCATCCTCACTGTCACTCACCCTCAAGCCACCCCCTTGCTTCACTAGTTAATAAATTCTGGGAGAGGCCTAGGATCAAGGCCTTTGTCCGCATGTCCTCACAAGGATTGGACTCAGGACCCCTTGGCTGCCCTTAACCTTGAATATGTCTTGGAATCTTTACTCTCGCCATGGGTTGAATTCGGGATGGTAGATTGGAATTAATTTGCCAGGATTCCAATACGTCTCAGTGGATTTATAAATATAACTTCTTGGATTGTGAGGAAAACTAGACAAAGGATTTCAATACTTGGATTACCGTACTCAATATTTGGGGCTACAATACCTGGTCTCCTGCGGTCATGTGTGCTGAGGTATTTAGGAACCGGCCGTGCACTGTATGTTGAATAAAACTAGCACCCACTCCTTAGTGTTTCCTGGGTCCCCAGGTATGTGCTATTTTATATGATTTAATCAGCTTAATTCTCACAACAAGCCTGTGAGGGAGACTTTGTTATCTCCAACCTACAGAAGACAAATTGAGAAAACAGCTTTAATAACCTCCTGGCATCACGGCCAGGCCTTTACACCTAGGTTTTAGAATTTTGAACCCCATAAAACCATAATAACTGGCCATGCCATTAGTGTCACTGTTAGTCATAATTGCTGCTAATAGTTAATGTAGCAAAGATAAAATGAATAGTCTTTTAAGACCTGAGCTATCACTGGAGTTGCTTGCCCTGCACATACTCATATGCGATTTCCCCTGAAGATCAGCCAGATCCCCCGGAAGCAGTGACCAGCTGTACCAGACGGTGACCTTCCACGTCCAGTGCTCTTCTCAACACTCCCTTGTCCCACTCTCTGGTAACAACTCTCGGAAACCTAGAACCACTCTTCTCAGAGCTCCTCGCCAGCAGGGCATCAGTTATCCCTCGGTGAGAAATCCTAACGTGAGACTCGGAAGATGAACAAGGAAGTGGCTGTGGGTATCTAGGTGCCATCTCTGGGGGCTGGCAGCAGCTGACCCCCGGTGCCAGCTCTCCTGGGCTTCCTTGGGAGGGAGAAGCGGTAGTTCCAATTGGTGTTCTCACTCCTCCCAATGATTTCATAATCCACTATCTCCTTATGTTAAATTTATTTGCAACCTGAAATACCTATGAAGGCTCCTGTTTTCCCAGTTGACACATTATCTAAGGTAATGACCCATTAATAATAAAATTAAAGCAATTAGAAAGCTAATGCAGAGGCTGGGGCTATAGCTCAGTGGGAGAGTGCTTGCCTGGCACGTGTAAGGCCTTGGGCTTGATTGATGTCCAGAGAGGCAAACAAGCAACAACAATTAATATACATTGATTACCTGCTCTATTCAAGACACTGCTTTTTGATGTTGGAACAGGAACATAAATAAATAATCCCTTCTCTTGAAGAATTTATGCTATT